>JAKTQT010000541.1:1673-13483 GCA_030579355.1 Botryozyma nematodophila | reverse complement strand
TTGAATTTTTAAATATATTTAACTAACATCCAGATCATGTCTCTTAGCAAACATTTCCTCCCAGAAGGAGATCTCGTATTGGAAGGATTAAAAGGTGTTGCCAGATTAAATCCTTTGGTAACTGTTAACAGCACTGAAAAATTTATTTTCCGTAAACCTTCAAAAGGAAAAGTAACCGTTTTATCCGGTGGCGGTTCTGGACATGAACCTACACATGCTGGATTTGTTGGTGAAGGTTTACTTGATGCTGCTGTAAGTGGAGCAATTTTCGCTTCACCTAATACAAGACAAATTCTTGCCGCACTTGATGCAATTAATACTGCTGAAGGAACTGTCATTGTTGTAAAAAATTATACTGGTGATGTAATCCATTTTGGTTTAGCTGCTGAACGTGCAAAAGCTGCCGGTAAAAATGTTGAACTTGTTATTGTTGCTGATGATGTCGCTGTAGGTAGAGAAAAAGGTGGTTTCGTTGGTAGAAGAGGTCTTGCCGGTACTGTAATTGTACATAAAATTACTGGTGCTGCCGCAGAAGCTGGCTTAAAATTAAAATGTGTTGCTGATATTGCTAATGCTGTAATTAACAATTTGGTAACAATTGGTGCTTCATTAGACCATTGTTCTGTACCAGGACGTGAAGACTCACAAGATTCTGATGAAGGTTTAGGCAAAGATGAACTTGAAGTTGGTATGGGTATTCACAATGAACCTGGTGTAAGACGTTTGAAACCAATCCCAAATACTAAAAATTTAATTAAAGATCTCTTACCAATGTTACTTTCGAAATCTGATAAAGATAGAAGTTTCGTTCCTTTCGATGATAATGACGATGTTGTTTTACTCGTCAATAATCTTGGTGGCGTTTCAGATTTAGAATTCTCTGCTTTAGTTGAAACAATTGGTAGTGTACTTAAATCTGACTATAATATTACTCCAATTCGTGTTTTTGCTGGTCATTTTACAACTTCTCTTAATGGTTTAGGTTTTTCAATTACACTTTTTAATGTTACTCGCGCTTCATCTGAGGCTTCCCATTCTGTAATTGATTTACTTGATGCCCCCACAACTGCTCCAGGATGGAAAGCTCCTATCCCATCTTCTTTCTGGAAGAAATATGATGGTGGTTCACCTAAAATTGTAACTTCATCTTTAGATATCAAAATTCCATCTTCTGATATTTCTGTCGATCCAAATTATGTCAAATCTTTACTTGAATCTGCTTGTAAATCAATAAAGAAAGAAGAACCAAGAATTACCAAATATGATACATATGCTGGTGATGGTGATTGCGGTGAAACTTTAGTTGTTGGTTGTGATGCTATTCTTAAAGCACTTAACTCTAATGAAATTAAAACTTCTGATGCTGTTGCTACTGTTGCTAAGATTGCTGAAATTGTAGAAACTTCTATGGGTGGAACTTCTGGTGGTTTGTACTCAATCTTCTTATCTGCTTTAGCACAAGGTATTAAGAAATTCGCCAAGCCTAATTCTAAATTAACTATTCAAAATGTAGGACAAGCTTCCCAATTTGCCCTTGAATCCTTGTATAAATATACAAAGGCAAGAGTAGGTGACAAGACCCTTGTTGATGCCTTGGAACCATTTGTTAAGACCCTTTCCTCAACTGCTGATATCCACAAAGCTGCTAAAGCTGCACGTGAAGGTTCTGATGCAACAAGAAAATTAGATGCCAGATTTGGTAGAGCCTCTTATGTAGGAAAAGATGAACTTAAAGTATTTGAATCTGAAGGTGGCCTTCCAGATCCCGGTTCTGTTGGTATAGTCGCTTTGACTGAAGGCTTTGCTTCTGCAAAGTAAGACAATTTTCTGCTTTGTTGAGATTAAATTCTAAATATGGAATTAAAAGCTAAAAATTAAAAGTAACAAAACAATAAAATACATTTATTTAACATTTCTAGAAAACTATAATTGACTTATATTTTGATTAAATTCGATTGATACAAATTTTTTATAATACATTTTTTGGTTTATCTACATTAAGTTTAATATGTGCTTTTTGTATTTGTGTTGATATTTATTTATGTATATTTATATTAAGTTAATATATATTTGATATTAACATTTACACTTCTTTTTTTACAGAATAAAAATAAACTTATATTTCATATATATATATAATTACAAGGGGATCGTAAAACATTGCAAAAAAATAATTAATTAAGCCGTACTCTGGTGCACCAGGATGACTGAATCACCACGTAAAAACATTTTGCTAATAAATCGATCTCGATTCACTGGTTTTCCCTAGAAAAAGTTAGCCAAAAATGAATTATTAAAATTATCAATTTTCGTTCATAAGTATAGTATAGAATATATTAGGAACCGCAATAAATACCTTTTTTCCTTTTGAATTTCGAGGTGTTTCTGTCCATATCTCTTTAACATTTTCTAAAACCATATTTGAATGTCTATCAAAAGCTTTAACTCGAGCGAGTAATTTGTGATTGTTTCTACATAAAATTAACACCTGCGAATGATTTTGAACTGCTGATTGTAATACTGAAAGTGGTCCATTTGCAAATTCATATTCTTCTAATCTAGCAATTTCTGCTTCGTCTAATTCTCCTCTTGGTTTGTTCACTAAATCTCTATTTGATGGAAATGGGAATGGAAACAGAAAAAATTTAAATGTTAGTCATTGTATTAATAACTCTAATCAGAATTAAAATACTTACGCCATGTTGATTTTTTTTCTTACTGCTTTTTGCTTTTATATTTGATTATTTTGTTTGATTAATTTAATTTTATTCTTTACTTCCAACCTCATTTATTTCGATATCAAGACCATGGTCTTAAATTCGTTAATTGTGTCGTAATATACTATAATATAAATTCATTTTGGATAATATTGTCATGACAATATAACCAAACCCTGTATTTGCTTCTGAATACAGTGCAAAAATTTAATTGCACACCTTTGGTGTGCAATTAGACAAAACTACTTATATAACTTTATGAACTTAGTTAATTTTTCAAATATATGTATTCTGTACGACTTCTTTCAAATTTTTTATTTGATGTTTTCAACTTTTATTACAATTTTCAAAATAATATTTAATTTTTCTATTTAATTCAAACTGTATTTTGAAATCAATCACTAAGAGTATAAAGTAAAATATAAAAGAGTCCCAAATATAATATAATGTAGAAGGACATTTAACATCAATGTGTAAAATTGTAATAACTAGTAAACTTCAGGCGTAATAGAACATAAAAAGTATACTATATAAACATGAATCCAATGAGATAATAATAAATTATTAATTTCTAAAACAATTTTTAGAAAGAAACAAAAAAAAAACAAAAAAAAATAAAAAAAAATAACAAATACAAGTATACTTGCTAGAAAGTAAAATAATATATAATAATAATTAGATAATAATTAAAATTATCTCCAGTAAATAAACTTCAGGAAATTGCATATAAACTGTTTAAAATCTAAATTGTCCATCAAACCTAAAAAATAATATAATTAGTAGTTGAAATCTTCATATAAAAATAGACTAGTTTATCCTTTTTTATTGTTCTCTTTCGCTTTGTGAACAAGCACTATAAATATTTCATATATTTAATATAAACCTTATTTTAATAAATAATATTACAATAATGTAGTTGATAATCTTTATGTTATTGCTCAAACTTCCGTTATTAATTTTTCTATTCCATTTTAAAACTCGATAAGAAATTCACAATTTACTGCATCATTTTCTTTAATTTTATCCTTGATATCTTGGTCGTTTTTTTGAAAAATTCATGCTTGCAATTTCATAACATTGTTCAATGCTTTTATCCAAATTCTGACTATTGTCAAAAGTTATTAAACTATCATTATCAATGAGTTCCGGCACTTCAGATATATCTCCAAATATATCTATACTATCATTTAATATAAATGAATATTTCGAAGGTGACGCTGGACTATTCAAATTAGTGATATCGCCCGAACTATTTTTAGTTTCATTGCGGCTATTTATACTCAAACTGTTAAGCCTACTACTCTTTGCTGTTGAAAGTGGCAATAAATCTATCTTTTTTGGAACAACAAATTTGTTTTCTTGTGTTTCTAAATTTTCTTTAGATTCATTAGATGTTTTTGAAAGTTTTTTGATTAACTTCTTATGTTTTTTTGTCGATTTATTTTTTCTTTTATTATTTTTTTTAATGTGAGTTGTATTGACTTTATTTTTCATCTCATTAGTTGTTTGAACTTCTTCAAGTTTTTCAGTATCTTTCACGTTTTTAACATCATCATCTTGTTTTATTTCTTTTGTGTTTGGACTGTCTGTTTTGTCGTTTATTTTTTCAGTGTTTCCTATATACATAGTTTTAGAAATAGCGTCTTGATGAATCTTATTTTTGCTCTTAACAGTAATTGGAACCAATGGAGAAAATTCAGATAGATCTTTAGGCTCTATTTGTCCAAACCATAGTTTATTTAGCGGTATAGTTGATCCACCTGAGCCATCATTATCCATTTCAGGGATATTAATAATATTCAATATCTCATCAATTTGTTTCGATGATAGTGGTATAGTTTTTCGTACAAAGTTCTCATCAATATAAGATAAGTAATTTTCGAATTCATCCTTCACAGTTTGAGTCAATGCCTTCTCCTTAGTTTTGGTATTCTTAAACATTGGCGACTCGCTATTAGTACTTAAAGTACTCTTAGAGGTATTATTAATATATTCATATTGTAAATCATTAGTATCCACAGATAAATCTGGTACTAAAATATCTTTGTAACACAAGCTGGTTGCGGTAGTATCATCAACCGTGGAATATTCAACACCAAGCTCATTCTTCATTTCTCTGATAAGTGCAGAAAGTTCATCAATAGCATCGTTTGATTCTATTTTTTCATGACTATTTATCGAGATATCTAAAGCCGTGTTATCCTGATGGATGCTCAATGTTGAATTAGAACCTAAGTGAGAATCGTTTTGGGCTACATCTGCTGAGATGTTTGACTCAGCAATAATTTTCTTATTGGAAGGCAAACTACCCACTAAAAAGGATTGATAATAACTAGGATCACAGGGGTCATCAAACTTGTCATCTTCATCATCATCATCTTCATCTTCAACCATATCACTCCATTTGCGAGAAAATTGGAATGGATTAGTTATAGGACGAGATTCCCATTTTTTATCAAATTCAGCAATAGTAGGAACAATATGAATGACAGAAGCGTCATCTTTAATTGAAGCGAATGTTTTTGAAACAAATGTGTACTTGGATTGATCGATAGACATTTTATTAAATTAGAATTTAAAAAAGCAAGAAGTAAAATGAGCAGACAAAGCAAATAATAATTAAAAGCGATTAAAGTTTGTAAAATGAGTATTAGATCAGAATAGAGTAAACCAAGCTAAAGATCAATTTAAATCGTATTGAAATTTTGTAAGAAATATTTTGGGAATATAATGCAGAGTTAAAAAATAATGATATAACGCATGTATCAATATTTTCATGGTGGCAAATTGATAATAAATTAATAAGTGTAAACAAAGGTACAAAGTGCATGTGTATGCAAATGAATGTGAATAGATGCGAATAAATGTAAAACCAACACATAAGTGAACAATAAAACATATAAATGCAAATCTTAAAAACATAGAGTCTTTTTGCTATGGATTATTTTAAAAAGTTTTAATTCACTTTGAAAGTATTGATATAAAAAATCGTAACAAAACTCATAGCTATTTTTAGCATACCAAATAAAAGTTAATAAAAAAGCATAATTTCAAATTAACATATTAAAGGTAAAAATGTATATTTAAGTTTAGATTGTTAAATAATAGTCGATTCTGTGTTAAATTTAATTATAAATGTAGAACAGAAACACACATAAATAATTTAAATATGCGAATTTTCAGTAGATAATTTGTAAATTTAATTTTAGACATTTAAATCTGAAATCTATAAACATGAAACCTAGTAATTAAAAGGCACTAAAATTATAACATTCCTTTCCAAAATATAAAAGATAGCCTAATTTAATATTAAAGCTTTGTCTTAGATTTGACTATTTTTTAATAAATCTCTCTATATTAGTAAAAGATTGTTTTCTTTATTGCTTTCCACAAAAACAATACATTTCCCGAACCAACAAGTGCATTTCTGCATGTTTCGCATTCTGTTTTTCATATGCACTTTCAATTTTTTAATTTCAATTTCAAGTAGAAATCATTTAAAAAGTGAAAATATACTGAACTTTGCATAAACTAAATAATACAAGAAAAAAAAATCATAATTTGACTTATTAAGTTTAATTTTTGTTGAGCTTATAACAAAGCAATTGAATTATTTTTATATTTTCAATTTAATAAGTATTTGTGCGACTCTGGGGAAGTTGAAATACACTATACAATAATTTATATAATTAAATACACAATATTTTAAAAAAAACCATGCAATTGTTCAAATAAATAAAATATTTATTATAAATATAGTGTGTATAGTGTTTCTGAATTTTTAATTGTAGTACCTAGTGATAAACTATCAGAGGTAACTTTCAATGGAAAAAAAATACACGAACACACAATATCAGTAGATAATAGTCCTAAGAATACATATAATATTATTCATGTTTTGTTTAATACATTTCACTTATAATAATTTAATTCATAACTGCATCTAAAATTTTATATGATACTCTCTTGCAATGTCTAAATAATTTCGTCAAAAAATGATGGAAGTTGGCTAATATTTTAATGAAAATTTTAAATTTAATTTGCAAATATTTTACACTACGATAATCATGATTCCTAAATCTTACTTGGAAATTCTAATTTATGCTTAAAATACAATTTCTTTCTAAAAGGAGTTAAAATAAGTTGCCAATTTTGTATATTAAACACAAATTTTTTTTCAACCATAGGCACAACCCTGTTGCAAAAATAAACCATTGAGATCGTGTCTTAAATAAAGCGATAAAAAATCGAAAAATACTAAAACTGAAAAGCATGTACGTTTTCTCGAGATTTTAAATTCAAAAACTTTTTGGAAACACAATAGGTCACATTGTTTAGAAGAAGAAAGCAAGAGTATAGTTAATATATCAGAGACTTATAGCAGACAAGCTCTATCTTATATGAGGCCAATTAATTGACTTTCATTTTGTTTAAACCAATTAGCCGAATATTATTCTTGTATACATAGACTTATTTTATGCAGTTTTTTTATGTTATTATTTTTCTGGAGTCATTAATTTTTTTTTTTTGCGTTTTGCTCCTTGGTTTAGATATCGATACTCTTATATTACTTGGTTTACAAACATCACTCAATGAACTCAATTATAATCCATCTTTATAAAGAAAGGCGTATTACAAACATTCAATAGAATATTACAAGTTAAAATTATACTTAGTATCTTATAAATGTATGCAAGCTTGACAATTATTTTAAAGGTATAGAAATTTCCAGTATTTTTTAATTCTACATTCTGCTACTAATTTTTACATGGAAAACGATAGAAATACATGAAGTGCAAGTGAATATCAAAATATAATGAATATTTAATCTTATTTTTATTGAATTACTTATAGAAGAATTAAGAGATATATTACTTTAATATATAACGTTTTATTTTAAATTTTATACGGGCAATTGAGTTATATATAATAAGAATACATAAAATTAGTCAAGGGACGTGTGTTGATTCTAGTACTATCCTTTTATCTATTTGTGCTTATTTGTATTACTGTAAAAAACTCACACTAGATATCTAGATATAAGTACAATTCAATGTATTATTCTACTGTATAATTCATAGTAGCGATGCTCGCATTGGCTGAATTACATCAAAAGAATAGCACATTTATATGTGTAAATATGTGTAATTGTATGTAATGTGAGCAACAAACGCATGAATATACGTGTATCGAAGAAGGTGCTTTAAAGTGTATTTATTCCTGAAGACAAGCAAATTAAAATTATTTTTTTGTTTTTAAGTGACGTTAAATTTACAATTATAATTATAATTTATATAAAAAGAACCTGATTATTTGACGATCCTATACTACATATTATTTTTAAAATTACTCCAAAAAAACAAATGCCAAAATTTGGAGATTCTACAAGTGAAATAATGAGATCAAAAAAAGGTTAATCAAAGAATGGTTTCAGAAAACAAAAAGCAGATAGTCATAATATTAAAATGTAAACAATAAATAATTGACAATGTAAAATAATTTATTAAGAGAATTAGTCAGTGTTGGAGTTCAGAGTCTGGAAGACATAGTTCGTAATTAATTGTAATACTGGAATATACGTATTTTATGTACTATTCTGTAATATAAATATTAAAGAATATAATAAGGTTATGACCTAAAAATTAAACTACATATATAGAAGAAACTTGTCTATTTATATATTCAAACAGAATATTTTTTTTTCGAGTAATATAAAACACGTGGGTAAGTACACGTTAACCCACGTGTAGTTGATAATTTAATACATGTCTAACATGTGATACATTAATTGACTGATGACCTGAATAAGGTGGTAAGAAGTTTATTATCATTAGGAGTATGAATGTGGTTACTATGGAAACATAAATTGTGTTTTTATTCTTAATAGTTAGCAACGAAAAACAAAAAAATACATCAGACTTAAGAAGGGTAAATTTATACATAAAGAATACTTTATTAATTATTAGTGTTTCACTAATGTATGTTGAACGATAATTATGTTTTATTATTTTTTTTTACACTATTATATTTATTATATTTATTATATCATTTATTTTTTAATCTAAATAATACTATTCATTTTTTTATTATAGATTATTTTTACTCACAGTTTTTTAATTAGGATGTAATTGATTTAAGGAATTGAAATATAATACATACTTGGTGTTTTATCGTTTATATTTGATTTAGAAGAATATTTTATATAATATTAATATATATTTTTTATCTTAACTACTTTTTATTGCCAGTTTTTTTCTCATACATAATAATAATATATGTAAATAGTTATTTAACTCTGTAGAGTGATTGCCAAATATTCTTACAGTTGAAATTGATGTTTGTAGGTAATTGACGTTTGTATGTAAATAAGCTGTTTTTGTATGAAGAGAATTATTTGTATGTAAAAATGACACAGAGTTGTCCGCATGTGTGTGTTAATATACATTATTTTTTATGCATACGTTTTTTATGCATTTTTCGTACATTTTTTGTACATTTTTTGTACATTTCTACGCAATTATTACGCAATTTTTGCATTTTTATTTTTAATTGGACCAACCTCCGATAATTTATTTGGTTTAAACTTTATATCGTAACTTATTAATGTCTATTTTATTTATCCATAATACAATATTTAGATATTATTTGTTTTAACATTATTTTTTTTAACATTATTTTTTTTAACATTATATATACAAACGCTTAATTTCACAAATAAATAAATATTTATAAAGCTTCTCATTTAGTAATAAAAATGAAATACGAAAACAGTGTAGAGTATCTTAAAATCCCCACTTTTAATGACCAATTTACTGAGTCCCACCAAAAACAACCCAACCTTCCTATAAGAGAAATCCTTGGTGATATTACTGTTCTCAAAAACCCAGATGAATATGATGCATGGAAAAAAGAGATGTTAAGAGCTCTTACACTATTGGAATTAGAGGACGCAATATTTTATCCTAGTTGTCCACGTTATATATCAAAAGAGTTTTGGGAAAATACTGACTCAATAGCTCAGAGAATTATTCGACCAGCTTTGGACCTATATTTAGACTTTTGTCTTAAAGACTGTCGTACCGCTTTTGAATTATGGAACAGTATTGAAAAAGAACTCAATGAAGACAAAAGACCTAGACGATTTGATTTTATCAAAGCACTTAATACTCCGATACAGCAGAATGAAAGTGTTTCAAATTATATATTCAAAAGACAATTATTTTTCGATCAACTTGAAAAAATTGGTTATAAAATGAACGAAACAGTAACAGTTATGAATCTCATATCCTTGCTTCCAAGTAGATTTGAAACTGTTAGGATGAACATGCTGTCAGGCCCAGAAAATAATTTGACCTTTGAAGAATTACATGATAAAATGACAGCTCTCGACAAAAATCATATTTTTTAAAGAGTTGAAGGATAATAAGTTAAAATTAACGTTCTGAAGCTCTCCAAAAAAAATGAAGTTTAAAAGTCAGTTTTTTTAAAAGAGTTATATTACTTATGGATTTTTAAAGATTTATTTATTATTAACTATATTATCTATTGTTCCGAATTATTTGCTTTTCTTCGCCAAGCAATATTTATTTTACTGCTGGATTCTCTGGTTTTTTGTACCTGTTTCATTTTGTTTCGTGGGGTTTTTTTTCTGTTTCTAGTTTTTATGATGATAAATGAAAACCATATACTTATATGTAAAACATCATACAACGGATTTTTTATTACCTTACTCAATTCCTACTGCAATTACTCTTGAGTGGGCTAAGGCAAATACCAGCTCATTACAAATTATAAATAGATATAAATCACTCTCAGTGGGTAAGATAAAATTTAATAACTTCATTACATCTATATAAAGATCCAATGATAGATTGAATCTTGGTCTTTTAATGCTCATATGACATACACAGTCAATATTATGCTGTATGAATACTAGGTTTTTTAAAAAAAACATTATGAAAAATAATAATTATTAATAAAAATATCAAATGATAATAACTCTTGCAAAAAATCTAATATTGTTAATACAGATTGACATATGGTCTTCAATAACGCATTATTTTTTCAGAAAAATAATCTCAGATAAATTCAAATGTGGAGCAAACATAGTTTTATAGGCATTTGATAACTATTTTTCATCTTCGTTCAAATTAACATAAAAAATATTTTTCAAACGTATATTTTAATACTCCAACAATAAGTTTATAGCCTTCTATAATTTTGAACATTAGCTCGATTGATAATATATGTATGAAAAAAATATAAGTGGAGATAGTTCTACAATGCAACATCTACTTGTCCGTGCTGCTTACAATAGCACGACTTCGCTTTAGCACATTTTATTAAAACATGAATTTTTTTTTTTTTACAGTTCCGACGAATAGTAAATTTGAATTAAATAACCTTTAAACGATTGGATACCTTAGAATTCGAAGTAAAACTATTATTTGGTAACAACACATATGATAAAAAAAAAAGAAAATGCAGCATTGTATACTATTTTATAGTTAAAATTTTAAGCAATTAGGTAAACAGCTTTAAGTATTTTCCAAATAAAATACCTTTTTTTCTTTCTTTTTTTTTGCAAGAATTTCCCATTTTAGTTTAATTTAGTTAGTTTTTTTAAAGAGTTTTTTTTTTTTAATATAATAAAACTTAAATAAAGACGTATTTTTAAAAAAGAAAATATTAAAATAAACAATATAAATTACTATTCAATCCCAAATTTCTTTTTAAATCCATCAACTTAATCATAGCAAGCTCTACGTAGTGGAAATATGTATAGTTTATATGTAATTTATAATTCTAAATAATAATTGTAAAAAATTCCAATATTATTAAAAATACATAGTACAAGAGAAAAGAATTAAAAAATTGCTATCCTATATTTTCGATAGTGCACAATATAAAATCCAACATAATCCAAAATTAACTAATAGTCAATGCTTTCGTTTAATTTAATAACTGAATATCTCAATAGTTTTATTATAATTCGATATGTGAGAAAATACAATGTTAAAATTTTCATTGCGTTATATGACCTCCTATTATTAAACGCAGTAGTACACCTTTTTTTTTTTTCTATTTTTTCTT
>JAKTQT010000538.1:0-10687 GCA_030579355.1 Botryozyma nematodophila | reverse complement strand
CTTCCGATCTATCGTCTAAATATTATGATGGAGTCTGATCAATCTGATGCCAATGTTGCAGTAAAAGATATTTTAAAACCAAATTTAAATAATCCAAAAAATGCTGTATTAGAGCAAATAAAATCATTTGTCGCAGGCGGTGTAGGAGGTGTATGTGCTGTAATCACTGGTCATCCATTTGATTTAATTAAAGTAAGAATGCAAACTGCATCTCCCGGAACTTATCTTTCTTCAATAGATGCAGTCAAAAAAACAATTTCAAAAGATGGGGCTTTAGGTTTATATAGAGGTGTATCTGCTCCATTAGCTGGTGTAACTCCAATGTTTGCTGTTTCGTTTTGGGGATATGGATTGGGTAAACAATTAGTAACTATTGGTCAAGCTGACAAAAATAATCTTTCAATTGCTCAAGTTTCTGCAGCTGGGTTTTTTTCTGCTATTCCAACTACGGCAATTGCTGCACCATTTGAACGTGTAAAAGTTCTTTTACAAATCCAAGGTCAACAATTCCAATCTGAATCTGCACAAAATGTCAAACCTACTGGTACATCTACATCTACATCTAATTCCACTGTAAAAAGTAATGCAAAATCTGTTCCTACACAAAAATATAATGGTTCCTGGGATGTAGTTAAATCTTTATATAAAACTGGCGGTTTAAAGTCAGTATTTAAAGGCTCAGGAGCTACTTTAGCAAGAGATGGTCCTGGATCTGCATTATATTTTGCAACATATGAATATTTTAAACGTACTTTAACCCCAAAACAAGATCCCACATCTAATGAACAACAACCTATTTCTCTTTTGTCAATCATGTTTGCTGGTGGTATGGCTGGAGTTGCAATGTGGGTGGGCGTATTTCCAGTAGATACTGTAAAATCGGTTCTACAATCAAGCGAAGAAAAAATGTCAATTTCACAGGCTTTCAAAAAAGTATACGCCTCAGGAGGAGTTAAAGCATTTTTCCCTGGTATAGGCCCTGCTCTAGCTCGTTCATTCCCAGCAAATGCTGCAACTTTCTTAGGAGTAGAACTCACACATAAATTATTTGAAGCTCTATGAGATTCATTTTTTTTTTATTTTACATTATTTATTTTTGTTATTTATTTCATTATTTTTCTGGGTTTCATTTTCCTTTTGCTTTCTATCCCACAAATTTTCTTCTTTGATTTATGGTTTGTATTATTAATTTATTTAGAAGAATAAAATATACATTGGTTTTGTGTTTTATGGTTTTATTTTTTTTTTTTTTTTTTTTTTTTTTTTTCTTCATCTTATCAATCTATTAATATATATATTATACTTATAAATCTATCTATACATACAACGTAACATTTCAGGGTCATCAATTTCTTTAAATTTTCATCATCCTACTTTAAACAAAAAGCCAGTTTTCATTTTCATTAGTAGATGGATGAAGACTCTCTAAGGAGGCAAATTGTTTTATTCGTAATAATCTCAACCGAGTATAAATATGTCCTTTTATATATCCTTGAGATATAAGAGAAACACATATATTTTCTATAAATAGGTCATTATAATCTGAAGTAATAAAAGCCGAAACATGACTATCATTTAATCCATACGTAGCACATTTTAAAGCAGTTATTATATCTTTAAAAGGAATATCCGTCGAACCAGTATATTCATGAACATTTTTTATTAAACTTCTTAATACCAATAGTTCACCTCGTACAGAAGAAATAATAGATATTCCCATTCGTAAAAAGATCTTTTCAATAAGTGGCGAATGTGTATGTAAAATCCATTGTGAAAGATTCCCAGACCGCATTGAAATACATAAAGATGAAAGTAATTCATCAGCGTAAAGCCATTTTTGGAGCCAAATTCGAGAAGGAGGATCACCAGATAAGATGCAAGTAAATGCGAAATATATAGCAAAAATACTTGAATTTTTATATGAATTATAATAACAATTGTCTAAGGAATATTTAAAGTGCATACGGGCAGCCGAGATTCTATTCATCGATAAATGAAATTTACCAGCATAAAAATGTAAAAAAACTCGTTGTGAAGCAGGATAAACTGATAATTTAAATAAGTTAGCCGTGTGAAGATTAGCAAAAACCATTGCACATGATGCCGGTAAACGCATTTTAAAGTATAATCTAGATTGCTGTATTGCCAAATACACTAATATTGATCTTCTGTTTGAGTTTGGCATTGAATCAGATCTGCATGTATTAAATATACGTAATAAAATTGATGATATCTGCTTTGTGCATTCATTTCCACACCCATCTGCATGATTATTTGCATAACCAGTTGAATAAGTATCTTCATTTTCATTCACATTACTATCCAATAAACAAGCTAACGAACAAAGTGTGTGAGTAAGCAATAATACTAATGGAGTCAACTGTTCACCGGTTTTCGGTGTTGAAAATGCCTGCTGTAAAGGAGAATAAATATCAACCAGCAATTTGAATCTTTCATACAGATCAGTATTTTGATCTACGTGAGTACAGTATTTAACGTAAGCACATAATAATCTTTCATAAGCTGGCCAATTAAAAATATTGTGGATTTTTTTAGGATCAATGTTTGTAATATTAGAATTTAACAATCCATTTTTAATTGGTTCTAAGTCATTGATTTTTATTGGAATATCATTTGGATCATTTTGTACTCTTGAAATCAAAACATTCATTTGATACTTTTTCTATTTATTCAAGAACAATACTTACTTTAAATTATTTGTAAATGTTAACGCTAAGTATTTCATGAAGCACAATTTAACTATATTGAGTGTTTCAGCTCTAAAATGACCTGAAAGGTAATACCCGTTGTCATGAGTACATGATTAGGTTTATTTTAAATTGAATTTTATTTTTTTACTTTTTTCTGTAGCGAATTCAAGCAATCTCTCCTGTTTATCATTGAAATTTACAGTCTATCAAAAAAAAAAAAAAGTAAAAAATTTTTTTTTCTTTACTAATTTATTTTACATTAATAATTTTAATTGTTTTAATTCTGTAACTCTTGTTTATTTTCTTTTCATCCATAAATATAAAAAAATTGAAAGAGAAATCACGTGACAATTATACAATGTCATTTCCTCCTATATAATTCACACCTCCTCGATCTCCTAGAGTCCTTGAAGTAGGATATTTAATAAATTAATACGATCCTTTGCATATATTGTTTGTTTATATTATACTTATAACATCATATTTATCATCCTATGTATATTTTCAACCACTTAAGGAGTTTTTTTTTTTTATCATCCTTTGAAGAATGAAATTATGTATTAATAGAGTATGAATCCTTTCGGGTATAAATATTATAGCCGATTATTTTTAACGTTATTATTGTACTATATAACCGAAAACTAGGTAATTTACATAGCAACGAAAAATTTTAATTAACTCCTCAACAAAAAATAAACTTCCTTAATAAATTAACCTAATTAAAATCAATTAGTAGGGGAAAAAAATTAAACGTTGATCTAATTAGTAGAATCACGCGAAAATTAAAAAAATACGGGATAGGACGAGAAAAATAATATAAATAGACAGCATCAGTATTTTTTTTTATTGATTATCTATCAAAATATACAGAATATTTAAAGAATCAAATTTAATAATAAATACTTAATTATTTAAATACAAATAAACAAATACAATGGCTATCGGAAAACCAGAGAATGTTGGAATCAAGGCGCTTGAGATTTACTTCCCAAACCAAGTGAGTATATTTTATTTCAATTAATTGTTTAATTATTGTATTATTTAATTATTTAAAATTATTCTAACTCGTGTAGTATGTGGATCAAGCAGAACTTGAAAAATATGACGGAGTCTCAACAGGAAAATATACAATTGGATTAGGACAAACTAGAATGGCAATTGTAGATGACCGAGAAGATATTTACTCATTTACTCTTACAGTTGTTTCTTCTTTATTGAAGAAATATAAAATTGATCCAAATTCTATTGGTCGTTTAGAAGTCGGTACCGAAACTTTATTGGATAAATCAAAATCAGTTAAAACTGTACTTATGCAACTTTTTGGTGATAATACTGATATTGAAGGTGTAGATACCGTAAACGCTTGCTATGGAGGTACTTCAGCATTATTTAATGCTATTAACTGGATCGAGTCAAGTTCTTGGGATGGTCGAAATGCTATTGTTGTAGCTGCTGATATTGCTTTGTATGCAAAAGGTGCAGCAAGACCAACCGGCGGTGCAGGCGCTGTCGCCATGTTAATAGGTCCAGATGCTCCTATTATTGTTGATCCTATTCATGGAAGTCATATGGAACACGCCTACGATTTTTATAAGCCTGATTTTACTTCAGAATATCCTTATGTTGATGGAAGATATTCCTTAACATGTTATACTAGAGCTCTTGATAAATGTTATCAAATCTATAATGATAAGGCAAAAGCTAATGCCCGTGGACTTTTACCTGATATTTTAACCCACACAACTTCCAATACTAAATCCATAACTAATGGCTCGGTTAATTCTTCAGAACATCCAACGGAACCAGCTTGGGGAATAGATAGATTTAATTATGCTGTTTTCCATTCTCCTACATGCAAATTAGTAACTAAATGTTATGCAAGAATTTTGTATAATGATTTTCTTGCCGATTCTGCAGGAAAGAAAGAATTTGCATCAGTTCCTGATGAGATTAAATCTCTTTCTTATGAGCAATCCCTGACTAATAGAGATGTTGAAAAGACATTTATGGCTCTTACCAAGGAGCGTGCGGCAACTCGTCTTGCTCCTGCTTCTTACGGGCCAACCAATACAGGAAATATGTACACTGCTTCTACCTATTCTTCATTGGTTTCTCTTTTATGTAAAGCAGATGAAGATAAACTTACAGGATCACGTATTGCTGTTTTCTCTTATGGTTCAGGACTTGCTTCTTCATTTTTCTCTTTACATATCGCTGGCTCTATTTCAGAAATTCGCAAAAATCTTGATTTTGTTCATAGACTTGAATCTCGTGCGAAGCTTTCACCAGAAGATTACGAAAAGACAATTGAGTTAAGAGAAAAAGCTCATCTTTCAAAAGATTTTTCTCCCTCGGGATCTATTGACTCTCTTTTACCTGGTACTTATTATCTCACCCATGTTGATGATAAGTACAGACGTTCATACTCTGTCAAAAACTGAAAAATACTTTCAATTCCAAATTTTTGAGAATTTATTTACAATATTTTTTTTATATACTAATTCAATATCTATAGAAATTTATTACATAATACATATTTACATATTTAAATACAGAATAGAAAGAGCTTATTACTATTAACATATTTTAATAAAAAAACTCTATAGCAATTTAAACAAATATTATTTATTTCCATCACTATCATGTATTTACGCTTTTAAATTATATTGTTTTTTTCCATATATTAACACTTGTTTAACATTCTACTTTATATGTTCCTTCATTGTATTTGCTATTTTGTTTCATTTCGCTTTATTAATTTATTAAAATATCTTTTATTATAACTATTACATTATTTTATTTATCTTACGTTATGCCGGTTTCAAAAATTTAAATTATTTGCTACAAAGCATTTTTTATTTTCTATATTAAATTTAATTTTTCTTTAGGGCTAATTCAATTTTTAGATTTGGCGCTTTTTTTAATCGTTTATTTAGCATTTTTCAGTATTATTAGCATTTGATCTTTTTGCACCATTATAGAATTTTAATCATAAATATCATATTTTGCACTTTTATGCACTTTTTTTACTTTTTCATTTTTTTTCTGTATTATTGTCATTTTTTTTATTATTTTATTATTTATTTATTTATTTATTTGTTTATTTATTTGTTTATTTATTTTTTTAATTTGCAGTACATACGAATAATTGATATACCTTACTATGAGTTGCTACGCGAAACTCACGTAAACAAACACAAAAAAGCGCAGAAAAGCGAAAAAAATATAGAAAAAAAAACAAAAATAAATAAAAAAAAAAAAGAAAAGATACAAAAGAATATTTCTAAGTAAACGCTTGATTATATTAAAATTTTAAGGAATAAATATGATAAATAAAAATTTTATATAGTTTTTATTTTTCTGGTAAGTTTGTCTGAATGTTTTTTTTATAATATTACACGCTATTTCACGATCTTTTTTTTTTTTTGATAAATTTGTTTTTATTGAACGTATATTATTAACATACAAAGATGACTGAAAACCTCTCCGAGTATTCCCCACTTTATTCAAGGCCTTCGCGGTCTTTTTCTTCCAGACTTACAGGGGTATTGTCTTCTGGTAAAAGCGATAGAGGTATAAGTGAAAACAGTCTAGAAAATCCAAACGTGCTTGACATAAAAAATGAGCAAAACGAAGAACAAATAAAAACAAATAAAATCAAACCAAGGGTTATCAAAAAAATAGCAAAAAGAGTTATTGAAGAAAAAAATGAGAATAATGACATTTCTTCCCCAACGTCGTATGTTTCTCTCTCCAAGCTAGATTCTAAATTAAATTTAAGAGATGATTTTTTGAAAAGAAGCAATCATTTTAAAAAAAATAATGACTTTGTTAAAGATGAGAATTCACAAATAAAACATAATTTAAACGCCAAATTACAAATTTCTCACTCTAAATTCGATTCAAATTCACCTCCAGGCTACATACCGAAAAGACGAAAATTCTCGCCAGATAGAGACTTTCAAAGGGTTGATCGGATAATGCAGCATAAATTAATTTCTAACAAGGAATCTTTTAATTTAGAAAAAAAAATTGGAAAAATTCCTATTACACTGACGAATCCAGTATTTCAAAATAATTCGATAAATGACAATGATGACAAATTAATCAACGACAAAGATGTATTTAATGACGTTAAAAAAAATAAATCTATTTATTTACATAATGATTCTGAAATTAAAAAGGTAAATATGAAAAATAAGTCTACGTTTTCACAAAATGACTCTGATGTTAAAAGCGAAAATATAAATAGTAAACCTATTTTTTTACAAAACAATTCTGACGTTAAAAAGGAAAACATATTACCTAATACAAAGCCATTTAAAAGTAATATAATGTTGAATCATATGGGAGTGAACGTAAAGAATGAGACTTCACAAAATTACAAGAACAATTTGTCTACATTTTTAGATAAGTCTAATAGAAATCAGAATACTAAAATACTTTTTGAAGATTCTTCTTCTGCTCCATTTCTCGACACAAAATATGAACACATAGAAACCTCGCCTTTTATCTCTATTAATAAATCACCAGTCAATGAAGATGTAAAACCCATTGATGTTCCTGACAATGCGAACAAGCTACAAAAAATAGATGAAAAAATAAATGCAAAAATAAATGATATAAATAAAAGTTTGCATTTGAAATTCGGTAAAAATGTTGATAAAACTTCGAACAATAAAGAAAAGTTTTTTTATAAACCAAGCTCTTCTTTTCAAGTAACAACTAAACTTGAAGAGAATACGAGAGACAAAATTCCAAACTCAGAATTGGTGTGTTTAGATAAAAATGAAGCAAAGCCTTCGCTATCATCTACAGAAAAACTAATAAGATCATTACATGCAATGCAGATAGATCTTAGATTTGCGCAAGAAGGGTTAGATCTTTTGGAAGTACAATTATTAGAACAAGAAAAAATTTTGAAAGATGCAGAAACAGCTGCGCTGAAAAGAGAAAAAAGTTGGGTTGGTTATAAATTAAGTATCCGAAGAAATATGGATGCTTTCATTGAATATTTAAAGTCATATTTTGGGATTAAAAATATTATTAATTCCTTCGTTATGTGTATAAAGTTTTTAAATTTTTTGGTAATATTTGACAAAATTATTAACTATTTTATGAAATTATTTATGTTAAAGCCAGCCATAGAAGGTTATGATCCTATGGTTGTCTTGGGAAGTTACGGTTGAAACAAAAATAGAATATTTTGGATTTAAAAGAACTAGTGTAGTTGAGATACAATTGTATTATATATGTATATTAGAAAATTTACTATGGAATTAATTAATGATTTAATTACTGAGTTTACAATTCAGCTAAAGACAAATTTAAATAATTGATTCTTATAAAATCGTAATTACTAGATATATAAAGATTAGATTTAAACTACTGGTCGCGAAGTGATCGGCGTAAATACATCTTAAAGGCAAAAATAATTCAATATTTATGCACTTGTTTATAAATTATGTTTTATAATTGAAATAATTTTCAAACTTAATTAAATCCTAGAGTAATGGCAAAGTAAAATTTTAAATAATATGATGAATAGAATTCTATTATTAAATATCACCATCACAATCATAGATATTTAATGTATTAATTAAGCTAAAACAATTCTTTGTTTTATATCATAAATCATTAATTTAAATTTATATAATATCATAAATTCTCTTCGTTTTTTACTTTTCTTTTAAATCGTATTTATTGACTTAAGAAACAAATAATTGCTGTTAAAAAATCCAATGTCAGCAATTACACGAAAGTGATATAGTTTGATAAAATGAAATTATCTTTTACATAACAACCAACTGACAAAAATAAGCCCTAGCTTCTCCATATTGATTTACGAAAGAAAAACAAAAAGGAACATTAACTATAAACAAAACAACAATAAGTTGAAATTTTAAATCAAAAATAAAATTTATCTATATATATGATACAATATATTTAAATGAGCTTGTTTTTAAAGTATTTATTTATTTATTTATTTATTTATTTATTTATTTATTTATTTTTTTTTTTTTTTTGGTTTTCGTACAATATCTAAAATCAATTTATAACATTATTTCCTTTTATTTAATTTTATTCTATTGAAATGACATTATAATTGTTATAACAACTTGATTTAATTAATTAATTACATAATGCAGCCTCTAAATTCGAAATTATCATTAATATGATTTAATTAATTTAGTTGGCAACACATATTAAATTATTGTTTATTTTACTAGTGCAAAAGGACACTCCGCATAGTGACATCATTATTATATACGTAGCTAGATTGAAAATGAACGCTATTAAACAGTAGATTATATTACAATTAGTAAACATATAAATGTTTATAGCTAAATAAACAAACAAATAAACAAATAAACAATGTATATATATATATTAGTAGTTTCGTAGAAAATTTCGAATATAATAAAAAAACATTTTATAGTAAATTTAATATTTTTTTATTTTTATTTTTATTTCATCTTAGAAATTTACATCTTTGGTATCTATATTTCTCTATATATATTGTTATAAATAAACTTGTAAACATCAAAATGAAATTAATATTATTACAAGGTGTATTTTTATCCCTTGTATCCATAGTATCTGCACAACTATTGTATCAGGACTGGTCAGATAGTGATCTACAACAATGGCTAAAAGAAAACGGTATACAGTTCAAACCAAAAGATTCTCGTTCAAAGCTATTAAAGACTATAGACCAAAACTGGTCTAAGATTGCTGGTTCACCTTACGCTGATTGGTCAGTAGAAAAACTCGGTGCTTATGCTAATGCTAAAGGAGTTGAATTATCGGAATCTGCTCAAAAATCGAAAAAGGATTTAATAAATTCTTTAGCTTCTGTTTATGATCAATCTTCTGAATGGATTTTTGATTCCTGGTCTGAAGTTCAATTAAAAGCTTTTCTTGATGCCAACAAGATTAAATATTCTGCGAAATCTGATTTCTCTGAATTAAAAGAAGAAGCTAAATCATTATTAAATTTTTTAAATGACAAATCTAAAACTTATAATTCTTTTTCTGGTAGTTGGATCTACGATCAATGGTCAAAGAGTGATTTGCAAAAATGGTTAAAATCGCATGGTGAAGATGTCAAAACATCTTTAGATAGAGAAGCTTTGATTGCAAAAGTCAAATCTAAATCTTACGCTGATTATGTTTCAGAATCAGCATCTTCTCTAATTTCCAAAGCTAAAGAATCAGCTGACACTGGAGCCAAGAAAGCTCAAGATGAATTTGAAAATATTAAAGAATCAGTAGTTGAATCTGCAACTGACGGATATAATTCTTTGTTAGATAAGCTAGTGTTTGCAAAACAAGCAGTAATCGATAGCTCTGGCAAAGTACTTGAGTCAATCATAGACTATTGGGATGAGTCTTCTATTAGAAAGTGGGCTACAACTAAGGGATTAAATGATATACCCGAAACATTTTCAAAAGATTCCATTGCTTCATTTTTCAAAGAACATGGAACTTTGTTGGCCGAAGATATTCAAAAAAGAAGATTGGAATTAACCGGAAAAGCTTCCGAGTATGCTAACTATGCAGGACAAAAAGTTTTTGGAACTCCAGAGCCTCCTTCTTACTGGGCTAAATTTAAAAATAATTTAAAATTTCGCAATTGGAAATTATTTCATGAAGATCTTTAAATTAAAACGACTAATAACTCGTAATTTGGTCTAAAATAATCATATGATTTTATTTTTATATCCCATTTCATTTCGTTTCCTTTTTGTGTTTTTTTATTAATATAGTAATTTCTTTGTTCTTTTTGAACATAAAAAACTTAAAAAAACAATTAAAGAATCTAATAAAATCTATTCGATCTATAATTTGCAGTAAACCAATTTTAGTAGTCAAAAATGATATATATAAATGAAAAACAAGAAAAAAAAAAAAGATAAAATAAAGCAGGCTAAAGTTAAGGTAAAATTGCGATCCTCTAGTGAAAAAATAAAAAT
>JAKTQT010000537.1:0-10284 GCA_030579355.1 Botryozyma nematodophila | reverse complement strand
CCTTTCAGTAACTAATCGATTCTTACAAATGCTTAGTCCCGAATCTCGATATACCGGATTAGCCAGGAAAGATTCGTTGAATCCAACAAATACTTGTCATGGGATTACCAAACAAGGAAAAGCTTGTCGAAAAAAAGTAAATCTTGAGTCTTCGCAAACTCCTTATTGTCATCTACATAAAGACCAGAATAATAATCAAAAAAGTACAACTAACAAACGTCATCCAAATTATTCAAATTCTGCAAATTCTACAAGTTATAAAAATCCTAAAAAAAATAGGAATTATAACAACAACTCAAACATTAGTGAAAAATCTAAAAGCTCCTTTAGAAACCTCTTGAAACGCTTTTTTTCCTTTTTATTTTGCATATCAACTCGCCATAATCAAAACCAAAATCAAAAGCCAACTTCTAAAATCCAACACAAATCAAATACTCAAGCTGAAAACAATAATAAGCTAATAAAAAAACAGACTCTTAATTTAACCATTTCTCCACAATGTCAAAAAATATTACAAACCGAATTAAAAACTCCTATCTCATCAGCTGACCAAATTGGTTACATATACATATATTGTTTGTCAACTTCACTACCATCGTTGCAATCGTATTTAAAAAATGGTGATAAAAAGAATAAAGCATTTATATGGTTAAAAATTGGAAGAACAAACAATGTTCATAAAAGACTAGGAGATTGGGAATCACAATGTGGAGCTAAATTATCTTTGGTACATCATTCCATGCCATGTATTTCAAGTCATCGTGCTGAAAAATTAATTCATATAATATTAGCTGATGCTTTTGGAAAATCAAAATTTATGTGTCCGAATTGTAATCAAATACATAGAGAATGGTTTGTTATTCCGATTCAATATTTTTCATGCGTTCAAGCTGTAATTCAAAAATGGACTTTATACTTAGGTATTAAAGACATATAAATGTACTCTTATGAAAGCATTTCGCGTTTTACTTAATATTGTAGCGGACAAAATATGCATTTTTATTTATAAAAAAAATATATAATATACTCTATAAAATTCTAATATCTAGTTTTAGTAATAAATTTATTGATCTAAATTCATATTTAATAATATAGGTAGTTTTAAAACTAAACGAAAAAATACAAAATCAGTTTTAAACTGCTTATGCAGTAACTTCAATATTAGGAGAAATGAATTTGTCATTTTTATCCAAAAAAGTATCGTCTTTCTCAGTTCCATCATATTTTCCACAAAGAGCTTCTCGAGAAGATGCATATAACAATTGAGCATCAGTCCAAAGTGGGTTAATATGCGAATCTGCAGATTCAAAAGTTGAAACACCCTTGAGTCCACCCTCCGCTTTCCAATCCTCAACCCTCTTTAAATTCAAATCGTTCCAAACAGTATCAATAGACTTTACAAGATGTTCAATGAGAGGAAGTGAGTGTCCAGGTGTAGGAGTAATTCTAAGACGCTCTTGTCCGACTGGGACAGTAGGATAGTTAATTGCTTGAACATAAATAGCGTGCTCATTAAGTAATTTATCTGAAGCAAGTTTAGCTAACTCAGCATTACCTACGAGAACAGGTACAATATGAGAAGGATTAGGAACAACTGGAATACCAATATCGGCAAGACGAGATTTGGTCATACGTGTAGACATTTGCTGTCCAACACGATCCTTCATACTATCTCTTTGATATTCGATTGAGGTGCGGGCACCAGCCATAATCGCAGGAGGTAAAGATGTAGTGAAAATAAATCCAGGAGCATAAGAACGAATCATATCTACTAAATTAGCATTTGCAGCAATGTAACCCCCAACAACACCAAAAGCTTTTGCCAAAGTACCAGTAATAATATCAACTCTTGAGGCAACGGTTTCACGAGCTAATGTTCGAGCTTTAGCCAACTCTGGATCAAGATAAGTATCAAAGTCTAAGTGTTCAGCAACGCCGCCTCCATTTGGACCATATAACCCAACAGAGTGGACTTCATCAAGAAAAGTGATTGCTCCATATTCTTCAGCCAAATCACAAATACGTTCAATAGGAGCAACTGAACCACACATCGAATATACAGATTCGAAAGCAATAAGTTTAGGAGTTTCACGTGGATATTGTTTTAATTTATTTTCTAAATCAATCATATCATTATGATTGAAAATTACTTTTTCAGCACGAGAATTTCGCATACCAGCAATCATAGATGCATGGTTACTTTTATCAGAAAAAATAACAGTTCCAGGAATTTTTGATGCAATAGTTGCAATAGTTGCATCATTAGCTACAAAACAAGAAGAAAAAGTTAAAGCAGCTTCCTTATGATGAAGATCAGCAATTACAGATTCCAAAGCCATAGCATGCTTATTATGTCCAGCGATATTACGAGTACCCCCAGCCCCGGCACCATATCTGTCGATGGTTTCGTGCATAACCTGCATAACCTTTGGATTTTTACTCATTCCCAAATAATCATTTGAACACCAAACAGTAACTTTATCATCTTCAAGTTCTCTATGAGCTAAAGGAAATTCTTTAGCCAGACGATTGATATTGTTAAAATATCTATAAGATTTATCTTTATGCTTAGCTGCAAGCATATTATCAAAACAAGTATCATAATCAAAAGTTGTTGAACTTTGAACTTCAGGTTCTAAAAGACAAGTTGTAGCACTTGATGAAACATTATGTTGAAATGAAGTAGCACTTGCGCGCGAATGATGAGAGTTATGATAATAACGTGATTGATTTAAAATTTTTGATCCATTCTTATTGCAAGCATTTGAATTAGATCGAGTCTGATTCTTTTTATAAAAATTTTTTTGAGAATGGTTTGAGGAATCATCTAAACTTTCTAATTTAGAACTACTTCTAGTATGATATTCTCTCTTAGAAGAATTTACAGCAGATTGTACTGCCAAAGCCTTTGACATAACAGGGCATCTTAAAGCAGTTTGCTTAAGCATTGAACCATTACCCTCTGCAGAGGCAGATGAAGCAGTTGCAGCTAAAGATCTCAAAGAAGAAGTTGAGGCCGAATGAAGAAAAGGACAAAGAGTTCTTGATTGTTTTAAAATTTGTTCCATAATCAAAGATTTTAATAATTAATAAATACTATTTAGAAATAAATAACAATTAGAAATAAAAAAATTTGTAAAACCTAGTAGTAAATGAGCTAAATAAATTCAAAGAATTTTTTTATTAATACACTAAAGAAATAAAATGTTTTTTTATTAATCTTACTTTACTAAGTAATTGAGATTTCTTATATTTATATAACTTTGTTATTTTTTTTTTTTAATTACTTTCTTTTTTTTTCTTAGTATTTGTCACCACCGTAAAAAATTTCCTTATAAGTTTCGAATTTTTTTTTTTCTCTAATTGCATTGGATAGAGGAGTAAACAAATTATATTATTGGTGAATATGTAGGCATGACAACACAAGTATATTACTTATGCTTGTTTTTATTGGTTGAACATTATATTAGTCATTGAACACATTTTTATTATAGGCTTCGAGCCGCATAAGAATCTCATACAAAAAAATTAGACTTTAATATTTATTAATTTTGAATTCTATTGGTTGATTTTTACTTAGGATGTTTTTACCTTATTAGTATATAATAAATGAAACTTTTAATTACAAATTCAATAACAACATTGGGAGTCGGCTCTTGCGGCTTTCAGATATTGTTTTTTCTACTAGTCCTGATTTTATTCTCACTATAAATCTATTTAATCTTATGTACCGTTATGTGCAGCTTGTAGTTATATATTAAGTTTATGTGTTTATTTTTTTTTTTTTTTTTTTTGAGAACTAACTGTATTAATGTACCGTTGTTATGGAGGTCATGATTACTATGTAATATATATTATATTAAGAAATCTATTTACAGCCTTCTTTTAATAATTTTTCTAACAAAAATTACTTGAACACACTCTTCAATTAGATTTTGGTTGGAATTATTATTAAGCATATGTTTATATTATTTATATTGTTTTTTAAATATTTTATAACAATTAAAAAATTTAATGTATTAGTCCACAAATAAATATTTTCTATCATGAAAGAAATATCAGATTTATTCATTTATTCAAAGAACATTTGTATAAATCTATATATGTCCAATGGGCTCTGCGATTCGAAAGATATTCGTTACCCTAATATATTACAATCCCAACCTTATAATTAATACTTTTTCCTTGGCAACACATATTAATCCATGAAATTAAGTCCCTTTGGGTTCTGTTTTATAATTCGTTTTATTTACAAGTGATAATGTATTAAAGTGGTATTAATAGTTTTTTTCTTTATTTAGTAGAATTTTCCATTGTATATATTTATATATGAATATCAACATCGCCTGTTTTCTTTATTAGTCATGTCCTAATTTTATTTCCAATTTCATCACGATTTACGCCTGTAGTGTACATAGACTTAGAGATTTACTAGTAGATAATACATTGTATAAATTAATTAAAATTTACATACTAAAACAATGCAAAAATCGTTAAATATAAAAAAAAATATTTATTATAAACACTATATACATATTAAACAAATCTAGTAAAAAAATCAAAAATTTTGTTAATTCTTGTCAAGACCTACAATGTCCACAAAAAGCTTATGACATGGAACTCGTGCTCCTAATCTAGAGCAAAGTAGAAATGCACCTGAAAGTTTTCGATGAAGTGAGTAAGTTTCTTCAGGAGGAGGTGTAAGACGTTCATTTAACATAAGAGGTATTTCTGATCTCACACGATCTGTAATAGTTTGGTTGGAAAAATCAAATAACCCATTTTCACCTGATTTAGGTAATCTAAATGCTTCGCCAAGAGTAATTATAGAATCAACATGAGCTCTTTCCATAGAACTTGATTCTGATCCTGTAAGATATCCTAATTTACAAGATAATCGTTTACATTCATCCCTATCCTCTTTAACTGCTGCACGAAGTACTGCCAAGTAATCGTTAATAAACGGTTCTGGATATTCTCTACCCGCTCCTAAATCTAATAATTCTATTTTTCCAGTATTTTGATTATATAAAAAATTTGACCAATTAGGATCTGATTGCATGAATTTAAAAATCGCAACTTCTTTTAAGCATAACTCCATAAGTTTAGTAGCAATCCAATCTTTCTTTTCTTGAGTAAGAGCATTCATTAATTCTGGTTTGGTTATTCCAATACCATTCATAAATTCCATTGTGAGCACCTTTTTACCAGAAGCTTCTCTGAATACTTTAGGTACTACAAAATCTTTATCATCTTTGAGAAACTCTTTATATTTATCAATATTATTTGCTTCTCTAATATAATCACATTCCCAACTCAGTTCTGTTCTAGCATTATCAATTGTTTTATCCAGGAAAAGTCCTTTAGGTAATAATCGTGAAGCTGTAAGCAAGATGGATAAGTTATCTAAGTCAGAATCAATTGACTCAGCTACGCCTGGATATTGGATTTTGACTGCAACATGAGTTTTATTTTCATCATTTAGTCTTGCCGAATGAACTTGTCCAATTGATGCAGCAGCAATTGGTGCATTTTCAAATTCAGAAAAAACATTAGTGCGCCAATCAGGACCTAAATCAGATTTTAAAACCCGCTCTAATTGAGATACAGGCATATAATCGGCGGCATCTTGTACACGACTAAGCAATGTTCTTAACTCTTTGGGAATAACCCTATCATCTTGGAATGAGAACATTTGAGCTAATTTTAATGCTGCACCTCTCATTCTACTCATTTTTTTTACCATTCTTTCTAAATTTCTTGGGTTAAACAATAGACTGTTATTTTGACTGCTGCTATTATCACTTGTTGCCCTTTTTATACTTTCTTCAAGCACACCAAATCCCATTGATGCGGCTAATCCACCAAAATGTAATAATCGACCAACTCTCGTAGATGGAACCGGAGAGGATGACATTCTAAATGGTCTATCTGAATTCTTTTGAGTAGAATTATTTAAATTTTGATTCTGATTTTCATTTTTTGGTTTTGAATCCGTAGAATATGATCTTTTTGTGGTTTTATCAACTTTTTTGACGAGATTATCAGCTTTAAGTGTGCCTATAGAACTACCATTAGAATTGAATCTAGCTGATCTTAAAAGAAAAATAGAATCATCATTTCTATTATGTTTTTTAATGTTTGTTTCACCTTCTGTATTGTTTTTTGTACTTTTTATAACAAACTTATCAAATCCGTCTCCAGATTTTGGATTATCATGATTAATAGACAAATATGCAGAAGATTTGAAGTTTCCTTTTGAATTTTTATTGGATTTAGCGCATATTTTTTTCGTAATAGGTTTTAATACTGTAGATGATTCTATAAATACATGGTTTTTAAATGATATTATTTTTGCCGTGTCGCAAAGTGCATTTTTCAATGCATTTTGCACGGCATATAAATCTGCTAAAAAAGTTCTCATTTAATCACGTATACTAATTAATATTATTATTGTATGATATATATTTTTAAATTCGTCGATAGTATTTAGTTAAAAATATATATTTAAGTTAAAACAAATTGGCGCAATAAACTATTTGAAAAATATAATTATTGCATGTTCAGACAAATTTATATATTATATTTTTATTAGTATTTATTTATCAAATAAAGGTAGCCAATTATAAAAGTTAAAAAATAACACAAGAAGTAAATAAAAAAATTATTTATTTAAAATATTCAACTAATAATACAGATGTTTTTTTACTTGTTCGCTAATGTTTCTTTGGGTTATAGCTATGTATAGTAATAATATTTACGCGTAATTGAGAATTCTAAGAACTTACAATTATGTTATTTATATGTTTGATTTGATATTAAATAATATTAGATTAACCAGGCATTTAATTATATTATATTTAAAAACTATTTTTATCATTTTTACATTACATAATTTAATTATATTTATCTCAATTTTTAGCTAAATTATAGACTTAATAGCCTTCAAACAAATGAAACTTTAATAATAAATTATCAATGAAATACGACATATTACAATTACTTCATGAAATTAAATAAATTAAAAACAAATTTTACCTCAAATAACTAGTTAATTCTGCAACTTAAATTTAGTGATATTTCTTGAGGTTTTTTTACCTTTTAATATTTAAAATATGCTCATATATAGCAAAACTAACTTTTAAGTTCCGTGAATTGACATCATTTTTTAATTTAATACTTTTAAAAAGTACTCATTTAAGAGAATTACTATGGTTACACATACTATTTTAGACGTTATGTTTTCTTCCTTTTATATTAATGTAAGAACTTAATAAGTATAAATTAACAATAAATCGGGTATTCTTTTTCCAAAACTTTTAAATTAAAATATATTCAATCTTTTATAAAATTATTTATTATTCTCAATTGAAATAGAAATTTTTACTAATTAAATAATTCATATTTTATTATAATTGAAGTTTAAATATTATATTTGCTTTTAAAGTTAGAACTTTGAATATTTATAGGTCGTCAAAATGGATGACGACATTGAACAAAAACAGCCTCTAAATGAAAATAAGGAGGAAGAATATGAAAAAAATAAACGAGCAGAATTTATATTAAAACATTTGAAATATGTAAGACACTTCTTCTACTTTTTAACTGTATTTTTTATATTATCTTCCCTTTTATTTCAATTAAATAAAGGAGGAAAATTGCCAAAAATCAGTTGTCATCGAATTCATAATTTCAATAATAAGGAAAAAACTGAAGAATATATTAATAAAATACTTAATGATGAATATAAAAACGATATTGATAATAAAGAAAAATATGATTCAAAATTAATGAATGTATTAGATTCTTTATTAGAAAATACCGATGACGAAACTAGCCATAATGAAAAAATTTGTCCTAGTTATCCAATTATTAATTCAGAAGATAATGGAAAGTCTTGGAAGTATTTAAAATCAAAAAAATACCGTAAAATTGCTCTTAAAAGACTTCAAGGTGCTATCAGAATCCCTACCGAATCTTTCGATGATACTGGAGAACCTGGCGAAGATGAAAGATTAGAAGTATTTTATGATTTTGAAGAATATTTAAAGAAGGCATACCCAAGAGTATTTAAATATCTCGATTTTGAAAAGGCCAATACACATGGCTTGCTTTTCACTTGGAAAGGCTCAAATGAAACATTAAAACCATACATCTTTATGGCTCATCAAGATGTAGTTCCTGCTCCTCGTGCCACATATGATAGATGGACTCATCCACCATTCGATGCATACTTTGATGGAGAGCGTGTTTGGGGACGTGGTTCTGTTGATGCAAAAAATAACTTAATCGGTATTCTTTCTGCAGTTGATTTTTTACTTGGAAATGGTTTTAAACCACAAAGAACCATACTTCTTTCTTTTGGTTATGATGAAGAAATAAACGGAAGAAGAGGTGCAAAGCATCTTGCAGAATTAATAATATCAAAATATGGTAAAGACAGCATTTACGCAATAATAGATGAAGGTGATGGACTTAAACACGAATTTGGTTCTTATTTTGCTGCAGTTCCTACAACGGAAAAAGGGTTTTTCAATATTCGATTGACCGTTAATGCACAAGGCGGACATTCTTCTGCTCCACCTCCTGAAAATGGAATTGGAATGTTAGCTTCTGCAATTAAGAAGATTGACTGTGATCCATTCCCAGTTGAACTTGATGAAACTAATCCAGTATTCAACTTCCTTCAATGTATAGGTGCTTATGCAAAAGAAGATGAAATTAATCCAATATTAAGAAAATCACTTAGACATATGGACGAGAGTTGGGCAGCCAAACTAATTGTCAAAGAAATTATATCAAACTACGTTCCATTAGCAAGATATCTACTCTCAACTACACAAGCAACTACTTTAGTGGGTGGTGGCCAAAAGGTAAATGCTTTACCTGAACAATCTTGGGTAGTGGTAAATCATAGAATAGCTATTAACTCGCTAAGTAAGGATGTGCTTGCAAGGTTTGTAAAGAGATTGAAAGGTTTGGCGAAAAAGTATGAAATTGGTTTAGTTGCCAATGATGAAGAAGTTATTCCCCCTACGGATAAAGGATATTTTAATGTAGAAACATATGGAGAGCCACTCGAGTTTGCGCCTGTGTCGCCAACAGATGGCGATTCATTTAAAATTTTAGCAGGAACAACTAGAAATATTTTTGAAAACTATTATGGCATAAATGAGACTGTACATGTAGCCCCTGCTATGATGACTGGTAATACTGATACTCGTTACTATTGGGACCTTACTCCAAATATTTACCGTTTTGCTCCAATGGTAGATATGTATGGTTCAAACATTCACACAGTAGATGAGCATATCAAACTGGAGGATCATATACTGACTATTGCGTTTTATAAAGAATTAATGCAAAATGTGAATCGTTTTGTTGATTATTGATTATACGGTTTATAAACCGGGGACCTATATAGTACAAAAATTAAACTAAAAATTTCAAATAATAATTATGGTAGTTCGTTAAGATTCATTAAATTTTTAAAATATATAATTTTGAAATAAAATCGTTACAATTATTTCCTTATAGATTTGTTATTTGCTTTTTCCCACTCCTTCAATGCTTCTTCCCACTCTTCTTCCTTTGACAAAGGTTTCGTTTTTTGTTTTATTTCCTCGTTTAAGTTTTCCATTTTTTCAGCTTCTAGCTTATCATAGTGATCTTTATAATCTATCCATCTTTCTTGTATATCATACACCCCACCTGTGTAGCCACCTTGTCTTGTAGCTTCTACCCATATTGTATCTCCACCTAATTCTGTAGAGCCAAAGGCGTATCCGGTAGCTTTATCAATAACTGACAATAACGAAATCATTGAAGCCTTATCTTCAACAGCTAAAACTTCAAATGATACAAGTCCGAAATCTGCAACTACATCACCAATTGCTTTCGTAAGATTACTATACTTTTTACCTACCGATGATTCTTTTTCTATCAAAGGATATATTTTTTCAATGTCTTGCACCTCTGAATAAAAATCTAAAGGAAAGTCTAACTTTCCATAAGAGGATAACAAATCTATTTTGCTAAACACGTTTATTTGAGGTAAATTTAGTTGTAGCATTGTTCTTAATGTGAGAAGTAGAATTGATACATATTGGGAAGGAGAAGTCAAATAAAATGAGTCAATTAAATTAACAACAGCTAGCTAATACATATTCACAATTGAAAGTTAGTAGAGAATAAAAAAAACTTTCCAAAAAAAAAAAAAAAAAATCGTACTCTATAATCTGAGCTTTCTAAATCTGTGAATATGTTCTTAAGCGATGAATGATG
>JAKTQT010000535.1:0-13558 GCA_030579355.1 Botryozyma nematodophila | reverse complement strand
ATAAATATAAATTCATTTAATATTGATAAAAACTTGAAAATTATAATTACAAAAGTTTTTTTTCAAAGGAGCAACCAGCTAATAAAAAAACAGAATATTTCTTTCTATCAGACTTATTAAACCATTCATTTACCCGGTCGATCCAAAAGACGGCCAGCTTCTAGTATTCCGGTCCAGAAAGACCACTAGTATTAATCAGCGGTCTTTTTGGACCGATCAATTTACCCTGGCGGTCCAAAAAGACCGCTGACTAATACGAGTGGTCTTTTTGGACCGATCAATTTACCCTGGCGGTCCAAAAAGACCGCTGACTAATACAAGTGGTCTTTCTGGACCGATAAATTTACCCTGGCGGTCCAAAAAGACCGACGAAAACTGTTGTTATGGGAAAAAGACCGTCCGTTTGCCCAGCTCTAATAGTACTGTATAATATCATTCACATTGATTTCTTATTTACACTTTATTGTACACAAATGAATATCTGTGATATATAAATTTATAAATAATATCATTGGGTATGGATGAACTAATTAGTGGTGTGGTATATAAATAGTATAATGTAATAAATAGAATGTACAATAATATAGTGTATCGTATAGTGTAGTATAGTATAATATAATATAATATAATATAATATAATATAATATAATATAATATAATATAATATAGTATAATATAATATAATATAATATAGTATAATAATATCATATAATATAATATAATATAATGTATAGTAAAATAAAATATAGTATATGGTGTGATAAAATATATTATAACATAGCAATATACTATACTATAATATACTATATAGACAATAACTAATATATAATATAATATAATATAATACAACAAGTGTAGCATATAAAAATGTATACATAAAAGCATATACAATAGAATAATACATTATGCAATAGTATAACATATAATAGTACAATGTAGTATAAATAATATAGTATAAATAATATAGACTATATTATATACTATAACAAGTGTAATACATGGATAGAGTATAATATACATAATATAATAAACAATATAATATAATATGAGATAGTGTAATATATAATAATATATGATATAAGACACATTATTTAATACCTAGTATATAATACTATAATATATATTATAACAAAATATAAGATGCCATATTAACACTATATACTTTGTAAACAATTTAATGTAATATAATAATATTATAAAAACTTAGATGATAACTACTTCAACACACATTGAGCACTGAATTTAATGTGCTTTTTCTACCTGAAATCATTTCATTCTATGCTTTCTTTGATGTTTATTCAACTATTTAGATATATACTATTTTATTTTTTATTTTTTTATTTTTTATTTATTTATTATGTTATTTATTTATTATATTATATTATTTATTATATTATATTATTTATTATATTATATTATATATTATATTATTTTTTTTACTTTCTACATTATCTGATATTTTCTACTCTTATAAAAACTATGAATCTTTTAATGTATCCATAACAACTCTATAGCAACCAAAATTTTATTTTATAGTAATATTATTGAATTAAACATTTAAATAAAAGAAAATAAATAAAAGAAAATAAAGATAAAAGAAAAAAAAAATAAAAGAAAAGCATTTAAAGACACATTTATAATAAGAAACAATTTATTCCGGCCTTTGCTTCTTGTTTTTTTCTTTGTTAATATACTAGCATTTAATTAATTAATAAATTAATTAATAAATTAATAAACAATCTCGTTAATAAATTAATTTATTAACTTATTTTTTTATTTTTTTATTTTTTTCCCCTTCTTTTACATACAAGTATATATTACTTCATATATTGTATTTACACACTATACTTGGTTAGGAAATACTACTAAAACGGCTTTACTTAACTGCATTCTTTTTAAGCTTAAATTTTAATACAATGTCTATGCCTATGCCCGACCTTTCAAACGCCGTAGTGGCGCAGGACGAATCAGGACGGCCTTTTATTATAGTTCGCGAGTGAGTTTGTTTTCTTTTATGCATGTAAACCAATTGAACCATAATATTACCGAGTCAATTACTAACTATTTAGTCAGGAAAAGAAACAAAAAACTCATGGGGTTGAAGCTGTGAAGGTGTGTTTGTTTATTTTATTGCTATAGTATATTTATTTTTTTACTTTGATATTATTTGTCATATTGTGTTTAACTTTATTGTTTTTTTTATTATTGTTATTATTTGCTGCTATTATCGTTGTTATTTACTATTATCTGCTATATCTGCTATATCTACTATATCTGCTATATCTATTATATCTACTATATCTACTATATCTACTATATCCACTATTAGTTATATTCATTATTCACCTATACCGATTATCAAATGCACTTCTACATCCTCCTATACATATTATACACTTTGTTTCTATATTTCATATTCTACTATTACATTGTAAACTTTATGTTTTATCCCTCTATTTATTTTTGATTTTCTATTTCAATACTAACTAGCAGAATCACATTATCGCCGCAAAAACTGTAGCTTCAATCATAAAAACATCTTTAGGTCCTAAAGGAATGGATAAGATTCTTATCTCTTCAGATGGTGATATAACAATTACAAATGATGGTGCTACAATTTTAAGTCAAATGGATATTCAAAACCAAATCGCAAAATTACTAGTAGAATTATCTAGATCACAAGATGATGAAATCGGTGATGGTACTACTGGTGTAGTAATACTCGCCTCTGCACTTTTAGAACAAGCTGCTGATCTAATAGACAAAGGAATTCATCCAATTAGAATCGCCAATGGCTTTGAAGCTGCTTCAAAAATTGCTGTAAATCATTTAGATGAAATTTCTGATGTTATACCTTTTAGTGTAAATGATAAAACAAATTTAATTAAAGCTGCAAAAACATCTTTAGGCTCAAAAATCGTATCAAAAGCACATTATTTATTTGCTCAAATAGCTGTAGATGCTGTTTTAACCGTAGCAGATTTAGAAAGGTCAGATGTTGATTTTGACTTAATAAAATTAGATGGTAAAGTTGGTGGTTCCTTAGAAGATACAAAACTTATATATGGCGTCATTCTTGATAAAGATATGTCACATCCTCAAATGCCACATTCACTCGATAATGTAAACATTGCTATACTTACTTGTCCATTCGAACCACCAAAACCAAAAACAAAACATAAATTAGATATTTCAACTACTCAAGAATTCTCAAACTTACAAAAATATGAACATGATAAATTTATTCAAATCATTGATCAAGTCAAAGAAGCTGGTGCAAATTTAGTTATTTGTCAATGGGGTTTTGATGATGAAGCAAATCATTTATTACTTCAAAATAATCTTCCAGCTGTTCGCTGGGTTGGTGGTCCAGAGATTGAATTAATTGCAATTGCAACACAAGGTCGTATTGTTCCTCGTTTCGAAGATCTCACTAGCAAAAAATTAGGTCATGCCGGTAAAATTAGAGAATTAACTTTTGGTACGACGAGGGATAGAATGCTTGTGATCGAAGAATGTCCAAACACACGTGCCGTTTCTATCTTTGTTAGAGGTTCAAACAAAATGATTGTTGATGAAGCAAAACGTGCTATACATGATTCACTTTGCGTTGTGCGAAATTTAATCCGTAATAACCGTGTTGTGTATGGTGGTGGTGCTGCTGAGATCTCCTGTTCAATTGCGGTTGCAAAGGAAGCTGATAAACATAAAGGAATTGATCAATATGCTATGAGAGCATTTGCAACTGCTTTAGATGCAATTCCTACTGCTTTAGCTGAAAATTCAGGCTTAAACCCTATAGAAGCTTTATCAAATGTTAAATCAAGGCAAGTCAAAGAGCACAATTCAAGACTAGGAATAGATTGTATGGGTAGTGGAAATAATGATATGCTTGAAAATTTCGTGATTGATCCATTGATTGGAAAACGAGCACAATTATTACTTGCTACACAATTAACAAGAATGATTTTAAAAATTAACAGTGTTATAGTTACTGGTGCTCCAGATGCTCAATATTAATTTTTATTATAGAAAATTATTATATTCATAGCTTTACTCTACAATGTATATATAAGAATAATAAAATTATTTTTTTAATTATATACAAATCATTTATTATTTTATATATGTGAATTCATCATTTTTTTTTTCTTATTATACGTTTCAATATTAATTTAGAAACCCTCAGAGCCATTAAACCCAGTAAAACCTGTAAGTAAAAATAATTTATAATATGGTTTTTTGGAAATTGAGTTTGCCCAATTCCATGCACTTGTTAAACGACCATCAATGCAAGATCCTGCGTCATAAAAATTATCAGCACCAGAACCATCAAAAGCATGTTTAAAAAAATCAATTAAAATAATGTATTTAAGTTCATCCAAAGAGTTAAATTGAGAATTTATCCAGTTAACCACATATTTATCACTAGTAAGGTCATTTTCAATGGATTTCATGACAAGAGTCAAAGGATTTAAAATTCTTGGAACTTGAAGATATTTATCAAGAAAAAACCATGCATTTGGAACCGCATGATCACCTAAATGGACGACAGATGAACCAATCCATCCAGAGCCATTTAAACTTGTACGTTTTCTTGCGGAAAAAATAATTTCATGCATTGCACGAGAAATATTTGGACAAGCCTGTACGCGATTGAGACCTTGTCCCGTGTCCATAAGTTTATAGGGTCTTTTATCTGTACCTAATAAATCGGTGTCTGCTAAGAGCCATAATTTAAACATATCCTTCATTATTAAAGACCACAATGACAAAGATTGATAAACATATGCAAATTGTTTTTCATGCGAATGTGAAAGCCTTGCACCATTTTTTCCATATCTTATTGAAAGATTAGTATTATTTCTAGAGTTTGAATTAGAATTGTCATTTAGTGAAAAATTATCTTCTAAATACTTAATCATTGATTCAACCGGTGCTTGGTTTGAGCGCAAATAAGAATGATTATCACCTATAGAGTATAAACATAATCGAATATCATCTGATGATATTTTCTTGTTTTTTGAATATTTCTTTGCTAATAATTCAATAGCCTTTTCTTTTTTTTTAATTTCATTTTTAATAATATAACGTGATTTAAAATCTGGTATAATTTCCATTGTTGCAATTTGAATTAAACTATCAGAAAGCAAATCTAAAGCGTCACGTTCTTGTAGGAAATTATAAACGGTAAGTATCGGACTCCATAAATTAAATTCAAGAACATCTTCAATTTCAGGTAATCTTGAATCCATAATCATATACATAAGTTTACCAAACGAATCTCTTAGTCTTTCTGGATTCATAATTTTATATCTGCGACCAATTTCAAATATTTTTTTAAACCAATCTTTATTTAATGAAAATTCTTTATATTGAAGTAATTCCTGACCTTCTTTAAAATCTGCAGCCACAACTAATCCAGTTAATATTGAACACATCTCTTTTATCTGACCAACTATACGTTTTGATTTAGAGGTATAAGAAAATATATCAACTTTATCTGTATATTCTGAAACATTTAAAGCAGCCTCTAATAGTCTAAGATATTTTCTCTCTTCATATGATAATCTCAATGGAATATATTTTGCTCTTTCTTTTAAAATCTCAGTAAACGAGTTTGAATCATTTTGGTTGTCATTGTCATCAAAATTGTCACTGTCGCTATCACTGTCTTGTTCACTATCATTTTCAATTTCATTGTCATTTTCCTTATTTATAATACTTTTTTCTTTTTCTTTGTCATTTTTGTCCTTGCCTATACTTAATTTTATAACTTTATGCTTAGATCTGTTTCCAGTTCTGTGTAAGAAAGTAAAACAAACTGAACAAAAAATATCATTACAATTAATGCATTTAATTTCTGCAGGTTGATCCCCACACTCTATGCATAATTTTTTACTGTCCTCATTTTCATTTTCATTTTCATTCTCATTCTCGTTTTGTTCGTCTACTGACATGTAGTCGTTATTTTTTTCATCTTCATCTTCATCACTATCACCGGAACCTTTTCTGAGAATTTCACCAAGAGTCCTCTTCATTTTATCTATTTTTTATGAATTTTTTTCGTTAAAAAAATAGACAAACTTTTAAACTTCTAGCAAACTTTAAAAATTGCGATACTAAATAAAAATTTCCCTCAAATATAAGTTAAACCGCAACCAAATATACTGATTTTTTTTCAAAAAAATCACCCAAAAATATATATATATATAAAAAAAACACCTTTACTAAAACAAAGTTCTTTTATATGCCATTTAAATATTTAACTATCAAAACTATGAATGTTTAGTTTGCATTTCATAGGAATTAAATCTTTTATTTCGAGAAAAAAAATTTAGACGTTATGATAAAATTGATTAGATTCTTAGGGTTGTTAGGGTTTATAGCAATTTTGTTTTATTTAGGCTGTTCTGCTAAGCCAACAATAGAGCTGAGAAGTATAGAATTTTGTACCAGGTTTAGTAATTTTTCTTTATTTGTATCCTTTTTCTAGACAAATTGTGGTTGGCTATATTTGTGATTTTTATGTTGTAATATGATTATTGTTTTTGTATTTTAGCATGATCTAAAAAAAATGGAATAAAATAATATATGAACCATTCTAAATTAATTAGGATTTCAAAATGATAAACATAATAAATATTCATTATTTGGATTTAATAGAAAATCAAAAAATAAAAAAAACCAAATGAAATTTATGTATTTTTTTATTTATTATTTTTATTTAATTAAGTTTCTATTGTAAAACTTTTAGTTACTTTATATATAAATGAATGTTTCGCATTTACTACAAAAACTCATTTGCATATTTAAATTATGATTTAAAGTATCAAACTATTATATTGTTTGATTTCTAAAATTGAGAAATAATTATATGATACTTTTAAATTTGAAAACTTATGTATAATAGCTTTTTAAACGAGTGTAAATCTAATAAAAAAATACATAAAACTAAGAAAACTAAAAAACACATCTTATTAAAACAAGTTCAAGAAATTCATGTTTAATTTCCATTTAAATACACACTATATTTATTATAGTTGTTAATCACACATCCATAGTACGCTAAAATATACTAAAAAATAAACTACATGATAATTAACTATTTGTGTTTTCTGCGGCTTTATAATAGATTAGTAGTATACCAAGATGATCACACTAGAAAATTGAAACCAAAATATCGGCCAACGACGCTATTATATTATATGAGTATACGACAAGAAATAGCAAGGAAACACGATAGACGCGAATATGTATGTACATCTGTATAAATGTATGTATGTATAAATGTATAAATGTATAAATGTATAAATGTATAAATGTATAAATGTATAAATGTATAAATGTATATATCATTTAAAGTACATGTACATGTATACAAAGTCTATGTAAATACATAAACGACCCCATCTAAATAGTAAAAAAAACGTATCAATATTTATAGTAAAAAGTATTAAAAACACACGGTACAGCTTCAAAAGGATTTACAGACATACAAAACTACCAAAAGATCAAAAACATAAAAACAAGTCAAATACAATATTAATATAGAAATACAAACTATCTTTAACAATACTATAGAACCAAAACTAATACAACTATACAGTATAAGCTTGATCAGATATTCATTATGTTCTTATCTATATAAATTTATATGTTTTAAAATCAGTTCAATGAAGCTATTGCGTCGTAAATAGGTTTTAAACTATACCATAGAAACACATTATTATATTATCAATATCATGTACCTGAGTCTGAAGCCAACTTTTATGTGTAATTACGATTCTACAATATAATATAGTAAATCAGACACATTATGTTTCAATAAGCATACACAATACTATTACAATAAAAAAAATTCAAACTTGTTTATATTTACATTGTTCCATAGAATCAGATCGTTTTATCAAAATCTATGTAACCCTATAAATATGAAAACGTGCACTAATTTCAAACGCAATTACTAAGCAGTCACAAAAAATTATTTACTAATTACAAAGAAAAAAAAAAAATAAAATTTTGTTGGCCGGGTAAATTTCATAGTATAAATATAGACTTTTTCTTCATCACTCTGCTTTTGTTTGCCACCGAATTATTTTTTTATAAAATATAGAAAAATAATTATAAAGTCTTAATATAAAAATCAATACAATTCCTTGTATATATTTTTATATACAATACAAAATATATTACAATAATATTTATTGTAAAGTTGGTAATTATGATTTGAAAGAAATTGTTGAAATTGTGTTATTCTTATAGAGAGAAAACAAGAATTGCAAAGAAAAAAAACTAGAGAGTTTAAATGAAATAATGTGATAACATTATTTTATTTAGTTTATTTAATAGTTTATTGCGATTTTATTGTGAATTGATTATGATGATATTGTGTCGCGAATGGCACTTTAGAATGTATTTGTTTTGGACAGATATATGTTTCTGATTTAATATAAAGATTAAAGGTCTATTCTTTTGCTTGGCTGTTTGTTACAGTGAATATTCCTAATTAATGTAGTAACTGATATTAATTGATGATTTATTGTAAATATAAATTGAAATGAAGTTAATTGAATTTTTTTTTTCAAAGATGATCGTCAAAAATATATCATGTACAATATTGATTGGGAATATGGCAGAAGGTATAAAGAAGAAAATATTTATGTCTTTATTATTTAGTAAGACTAATAATAAGGTATTCACACTGTATGCAAAGTTTTTTTTTTCTTTTTTTTATAACGACGTTAAGAATGTCAAATTTCAATTATGAAATTAAAACTTTGTTCGATTGTATAGAAATTGTTTATGTTATAATACAGTTTAGTTTGTACAGTGTGGTTTAATATAATTTTTTTCTTCTTTATTAATGTTTTCGTTATAGACTTTTTTAAATCAGTAGAAACATAAATATTCCATACATATTCCATCATAAACATTTTCATAATTCCTACTTGTTTGTATTCTTAAACAGTATTCACATTTTTAGTTTTTTTTTTTTTTTTTGCTTGTGTTTTTTTAATACATTTTAACTAATTTTTTTATTTAAAGATAATATAGTGAACAATTTATCAACTGTTCTTTTAATTTGAATTTTTTAAAGTTCGATGCTTTTTTATAGAAAATTAATACAACGCATCGCACTTAGAAAATTTTCCGGAAAATCAACAATATTAAAAAATATTAATAATAATTCTTTAACGAATCATCTTTTACAAGTTCAAACAACAAAAAGTTTTATAGCTTCAAGAAATTATTCAGAAAAACCATCCTTTGATTCATATTCTTCAGGAGGTAAAAAATACAATTACAAAGGAGAACATAGTTATAACAAAAGTTACAACAAAGATAAAATGTCATACAGAGATAGAGATGGTGGATATTCAGGTGGAAGAGGTGGTGGATATTCTGGAAGAGGCCGCGGTGGTGGCGGCGGATATTCTAGCAGAGGTCGTGGTGGTGGCGGTGGATACCGCGGAGGCGACAGAGGCGATCGTGACTCCTTTTATAACAAGGGCTCATCTGGTGCCGGTGGTGGTTTAGTTAAACCTAATTGGGATGTTGAACTTGATCGTCTTCCAAAATTTGAAAAAAATTTTTATGTGGAAACGCCTAGCGTTCAAGCAATGACTCAACAAGAAGTTGATAATTTCCGTAAAGAAAATGACATGACACTTGACGGTGACGATATTCCTAAACCTATTCGTACATTTGATGGGGTTGGATTCCCAACATATGTACTTGATGAACTTAAGACACTTGGATTTAGTGGACCAACATCAATTCAAGCACAGGGATGGCCTATGGCGCTCTCTGGAAGAGATATGGTTGGTGTTGCCCAAACCGGATCTGGTAAAACATTATCATTTTTATTACCAGCTATTGTACATATAAACGCTCAACCACTTCTTGAACGTGGTGATGGACCAATTGTTCTTGTTCTTGCACCTACTCGTGAATTAGCAGTACAAATTCAAAAGGAAGCCAATAACTTTGGATATAGTTCTCAAATTAAGAATGCTTGTGTTTATGGAGGAGCTCCAAAGGGACAACAAATTCGATCATTACGTGAAACTCCAGAAATTGTTATTGCTACACCAGGTCGTCTTTTAGATATGCTTGAAAGTGGTATTACTAATTTACGTCGTGTGACATATCTTGTTATGGATGAAGCAGATCGTATGCTTGATATGGGATTTGAACCACAAATTAGAAAAATTGTTGATCAAATTAGACCTGATAGACAAACACTTATGTGGTCAGCTACATGGCCTAAAGAAGTACGCAGATTGGCTGGAGATTATATGCATGATTATATTCAAGTAACAGTTGGATCACTTGAACTTGCTGCTTCACATAATATTAAACAAATTATTGAAGTTTGTTCAAACTTTGATAAGGAGAAGCTTATGTTTAAATATATTGAAGATTATTATAGAGAAAATGGAGATGGATCAGGAAACGGAACTCCAGATGCATCAGCTGGTAAAACAATTATTTTCACAGCTACTAAACGTATGGCTGATGAAGTTACAGATGTATTAAATCGTGAAGGTATGAGAGCAGCAGCAATTCATGGAGATAAAGATCAAAGATCAAGAGATTATGTTTTAGCAGATTTCAGAAACGGACGTATTCCAATTCTTGTTGCAACTGATGTTGCAGCTCGTGGTATTGATGTTAAAGATGTTAAACTTGTTATAAATTATGATTTTGCTAATGATATTGAATCATATGTTCATCGTATTGGACGTACTGGTCGTGCAGGTGCAACTGGTACTGCAGTTTCATTTTTTACAAAATCTGATAGTGGAAAGGCTAGACAACTTGTTGGAATTTTGAAGGAGGCACATCAAGATGTTCCAAGGGAATTAGAAGATTTAACAAGATCATCATATGGTGGTCGTGGAAGTGGTGGTTATAGAGGTCGTGGTGGTGGCGGTGGATATCGTGGAGGTCGTGGAGGTGGTGGATATCGTGGAGGAAGTGGTGGAAGAAGATATTAAAAAGTTTACTGAATTGGGTGGTTATTGCTAAAATTTAAAAAGTACTTGTGATGTAATTAAAATAGAATTTAGTTTGGTGTTTGTATTACGTTGTATTCTTTTTTCTTATTTTTATATATTTTTCTTATTTTTATATATTTTTTTTATTTTTATATATATCTTTATATATATTTTAAATACAATTTCTAAATCATTTTACAACATGCTATCAAATTAGATAGTATTTATTATAAATTTTTATAAAAGTATAAAAATTTAAATATTTTTTTATAATCTTGTATTAAAGGAAAAATATTAATGCAATACGTATTACATTACTATTTGTTCAATTCACTATTATATTTTTTTGGTTTAATACAGGGTAATAAAATATATTATACAGTAATATTATGTATTACTGTATAATTTGATAAAATGCACTATCATGCCCAAGAATTTGTTAGCTATAAGTACAGCGCAGTGTATTTATTTAAAAATGAATATGTACCTGCACGCTACAGTGATTGTCGAGTCTAGTGTTTATACCATTGTTTACATTATGTAACCGTAAATATTTATAATGATTACCATATTAGAATTATTTATTAGGATCATATACTATTATGATTATTTATTAACATGTTTATTTTTTGGTATAGACTATTTTAGTTGTAAATCTTTGCAGTTCATTTCAAAGGATCATTTGAAAAATTTATTTATCTATCTATCTATATATATATATATATATATTTTATTGCTTGTACAATTATTAGTGTCTTATAACGGAGCTTATAACATAGTAGTGTAGCTTATTATAGTATAACGGACATACTAAAATTTATATAGTGTGTAATATCTCATACGTTTTCATTAATAAAGATAATTAAATTAAATATTTATTTTTTTATTTTTTTTTTTTTTTATTATTTTTATTTTTTTTTTATTTTTTTTTTTATTTTTTATTTTTTTATTTTTTTTTGTTAACTTGTTTGATTAATAAGCATTCGCTGTCGATATTTAGTTAATTAGTTATTACTAATCATAAATTAATACACGACTATTGAAAATAACCCATAATATTGACCAATTAAGTAATAAACTATTCCGATTTTGTAAAAAAGTTATTTTATTTTGACAAAAGATTACTAATAAAGTGGACATTAATAAATCATGTTAATATATGACTTATTATTAATAAATTAATAATATAAATACCGCGGCGGATGTGATCAAGTAGGAAGTATTAGCGCTGTTAGAGGATATAAAATATATGGACAACAAGATAAAAATATTATTTTTTATATAAAGAATAATATGAATATAATTATTATTTTTTATTATTGTTTTTCATTATTATTTTAAACTATTCTTTTATTTTTTATTTAATTTTATTTTTTTTTTTTTATAATATTAATAAATAAAACGAATTTTTTTTTTTTTTTTTATACAAACTATATAATTAATTAGTATTGCTTAGTAGAAGCACTTTAGTACTAAATTTATATAATAATATTTTACTTTCTCACTAACCGATCATCTTTTATTATATCACCATGGATACGATTGAACTATTATAGATTATAGTTGGCTTATAATAGATTAGTGTGTTTTTTTTTTATTTATTTAAAATACGTGTTATGCATATTTATGTATGTGTAAAAGTCATGTAAATAAAGCTAATAAAATTATTTTCATATGTGTACACATATGAATATAATTATTTATAGGTATACATATAAATATATAAATATGTATGTATGTATGTATGTATGTATGTATGGATATGCAATGTAATAAATGATTTATTTGATGTTTATATAAGCACATAATAATAAACAAACATATACATCTATATATGGAATATAAATGTACAAAATTATTTAAATTTAGAAATACATTATATCCATATGCAGTAGACTTCTATATATTGTAATAATATCAGTAATATGCGAAGTATATATTATTATTATTCCTATTATTCACATTATTATGCACTCCGTATATACATTATTCGCTGTCAATTGCGACAAGATTACTAATAATTACAAACCAATTATAAATAATTATAAAGAAACACGCTAAACTTACTAACAAATAGTCATATATTACCAGTCAAACATTCCTTAGTAAGACTGCGCTAATTGTATGAACAGCTGTTGTAATTAATTTGAATAATTAATAATAAATAGCTATTAATTAATAATTATTAATACTAAATTTTGTAATATTTTATTAATAATAAAATAAATTAAGTATGAAAACTAATTAAATTTATTTTATTTTAGAATAAAGACATGGATCGGCATGACTAGTGTGTTATTATTATTATTATTATTATTGTTATTGTTATTATTATAATTATGGGAATTGATAATGCCAGCCGACCTTTTTAGCCTGTACAGCCAAGTTAAGGGTTTACGTAATTGATTTATAATAAACCACTTACCATATATAGTAATTATTTAGAAAATAGGAAAATGTCTAGTTTTAATTAAATTTTAGTGGCATAGATACATGTTTATTTAATTGCAGCAGTAATTTAGTCAATTATTATATAATTCGTAGCAAGTACTCCG
>JAKTQT010000533.1:1464-13575 GCA_030579355.1 Botryozyma nematodophila | reverse complement strand
ATATATATATACTCTTTGCATTCAAATATTTTGAAAAAAAAAAAAAAAAATAAAGTAAAAAACTACGATCAAATTTGCATAACAAATATTAATTTTCATACATTCTAAAACTCCCGCAAAATAAATATAGCAATTAATTAAATTTGTTACACATTAATATATTAGAATAAATTGATTATACTTTATACATGATTTTATTGATAGCCATATATTTTATTACTATTGTTTCAATATTATTATGTTTTAATTTATTGAAGATAAAACCCTGGCCATATTTCCCGCTTCCTAGCAACGAATATATTATTTCTTTGATATGCAAATTAGGTCTTTTGATAAGAAAATTGGAATTTTTAAACAAACATCCCAATGGAAAATTCAAGTAATAATCAAACTGTTTATTAATAATACGTTATTAATAGTAAAGGCGACTAAATTATAAACATACAATTAAGAATTAACATCGATAAACAAGTTTTCAATAATTATAATTATAATAATAATAATAATAATAATAATACTAATACTAATAGTAGTATTAATATTGCTAATAATTAACAATAAATAATAATTAGCATGAAGACTACTTTGCAGTTTTTTATTTATTGAATGTTGTTTATTTTTGAAAGTCGTATTGTAAACACTAATAATTGTAAGTGGGTGTAATTAGCTAATTACTTAAATAACGTCTTAATATCTTTATTAAGTGAATATCACTAAATTTATGTTTACTTATACAGAATAAATTGTAAACTATATAGGGTGATTTATAGTTTTCATACTCAACATTCCCTACAAGCATGTTTCCACAATCATGGATGCCACAGGATGTTCAACGAAGACTGATAAAATATTTATTATCGCAACTTAGTATTTTCAATGAAGATTCTATAAATAAATTAAATATTGATCTTGGTCGCACAACCTATTTATCTGATATACATTTAAATACTGATGTTATGTCTATACCTTCTTTATATTATGTTAGATCAGCTATAGTTAAAACTATAAAAATTAGTATTCCAAACAATTTTTTCATAAATCCTATTGAAATAGAATTTGATTCAGTTTCCATGACCGTTTCTCCTGATAATAATGCGGATCTGTACAGTAGTGTCGAATTAGCAAAAAATTTGGTTTCTTCTCTTTCATTTGGAAATAATAGTTTAAAAAACAATCCGAATAAAAAATATGAAAACAAAAGAAAAGCATATTCAGAGGATATTTTTGGCGAACCGGATTTATTAGCTAAATCGTTTATGGAGGAGGAGAAAGAACTATTTAATAAATTAACTTCTAATATGCCGGGAGGATTTACTTTTTCATCTACATCTAATGAATCAGAGCCCACTAATAAAAGTGTTATTTATAATAGTAATAGTACTGAAAAAAATAATAAAGAAACGTTAGAAGAAAGTAGTTATCCTACAACTTATGAAGAGCAGGAAGATCCTGGTTCTGATTTCAATGACCTTTTAGGTCTTAATGGCGGAATTTCAATGCGTCCAATGATTTCAAGTCTTATTACTAAGCTTTTAAACCAATTACATATATCTATTATGAATATTTCTATAAGGACACTTTTTGAAGATTCTATACTTAATCTTTTAATAGAGAAAATTAGTTTTGGCACCGAGAAAGGGTCCTTACGTAAATTATCTTTAGATAATTTATTTATATATGACATTTCATTAAACGAAAGAGTAAAAAAATATGATAGTTTAAGAAATTTTAACTTTCCTACTACTGATAGTAAGCAAACTAAAGATTCAGAGTTTACCTCTTTAAATAGAACAGCTGACAGATTAAATACTTCTTTCTCTGTAGATCAAACTAGCGAATTTTCCTATAGCAGTGAAGAAGATATCTATGAAGAAAAAGAAGAGAGCGATGGAACTGAAGATGAAGGAGAAAACAATGACGCATTTAATACATCTAGGCTTGCAAATAGATGTAATATCAGTAAAAAATATGACAAGTCATGCTTAGGCCAATCATATATGTTCTCGAAAGAAGAAGCAAGCACCTTATATATTTCTGCAATGCCGGAAACTGTTAAGGATGATCCGCTGGAAAATAATGATTCTGAGTACTACGAAAAATCAGCGTCAACTTGTAGAAAAAAAAAAATCGGTTTGATTCATATCGATCATATCATTTTGGAATTAATAGGTTTTTTAGACTCTATTACTATTAACATAAATACTCTGAAGTTGTCACTTCCTCCTAATTCTGCTAATATTATTTCTCCAGTTTTTGACTTTTTAATGAAATTATTTTCTGATCGTATTGCTTACAATGCTGGAAACGAGCAAAATATCAAGAATAAATCTAGACTTGATTCTTTTGCAAATAAAAATTCAGATTCAATAAATAATAATGATAGCGATAAAAAATTTAGTACTGACACAAGATTAAATTTTAAGATTGATGATTTGTATTTTGCTTTTTTGACTTTTATAGAAAAAAATGGTGACTTTGATGACAAATCTACGCCTATATTTCATGTTGTTAACATATCAGGTAATGGTATATATTATGCAAATAAAAAATTCCCATTAAAGCTTTCTGCGAAAATATCGGTATTTAATTTTAAATTAGGTCACAAGATAATTTTAAATTTTCTAGAAAAAAATGAGAATTCTACAGATATTTCTATTGAATGTTCAGACAATTCTCTTTTAATTGAGTCATCAAAAAAAATTGGAATAACTTTTGATGAGGATATAATAATAAATCTTTTGAATCTAGTAGGTCAATTTTTACATCTGCACTCTTCATTGTTATCTATTATTGATATTTATGGTTCTAGCGGAAGTGTGACCTCCATTAAGCAAAGTGGTTCTTTAAATATAGCATTAAATTTCCAAGAAGGACTATATATTAATGGTATAATAGGAAAAACTCGGCTAAAAATCACAACTGCTCCTATAATTTACACAGATATGGAGTTTTATATAAAAAAAATTCTTGTTTCCTGTTCAGAATGCACCTTAAGATTCAAAGACTTTCGAGTATTTTTTCCATATAGCAAATTATTCGAAGATAAAAAAACAGCAAAAGACCTTGGGCTAGACTCCTATAATTTTAATACAATAATTAAAACAATTGTTTCGTCTTTAACTCTGAAGTTGAAGAACAACGATGTCAAGTTATTAAAGTTTTTTGATTCTTTAAATTATATTATTTCTTCTCAAGCCCTTTTTTTTATTGATAAAAATATGGGCAGCAGTACTTCAACTATAGGAAAGAATAATAATTTTAACGGTTTTTCGCCGCTTAGCATTTTTCTATTTGAATTTGATAAAATTTCAATGGAAACTTATATTGAGCCGTTAAAAAATATCAAAGTTCAGACTTTCAACAGCGAATTAACTTATTTTGGAGAAGATAAGTTTTCTTTTAAGTGTTTTGAATTTTTGTTAGAACGCGATTCAATAGAAAACCCTGATATTTTAGGAAGTAAAAAATTTATATATAAGACTATGAAATCTACTAACTATTCGCCTATGATAATTGCTTATTTTTTTAAGAATAATCTAATTATTAATTTATATTACGCGATAATTGAGTATTATGGTAATTTATTAACATTATTATCTTCTGAGTTGGACACAGTTGATTCAAATTTAGTATCAAATAATATTAATAATGATAAAGAAAATGACAATAAGCACGAAACAAAAAAAGCAGCTACAAATATTATTATTTATTTAACCGATTGCGCGTTAGGACTTAACCCTATAGCTTTACCATCAAAAGCAATTATTGCTATTGATGGAGCTTCATTAAATGCTAAACTAACTGAGCCTTATTTAGATTTTTTATTTGAATTCAAAATAAGTGGAGCGAATCTTTTGTTAATCGATGATGTTAAAAATCTTAAAATAGAAAGTGATTTAGAAGGTAATATTTTGAAAGAAAATCCATTAAAAGATAAAGAACACTTTACCAACCAGTTTAAAGCTGGAAATAAAAAAACGTCTTTATTTGATTTATATTCAAATATTGGCTATGTTTCCGTTTGTACATTGTCCAATTTTTTTATAGAAATTAATGTTGATTTGAAATCGACTATTCCTACTACTCATATTTTATTGAAAGATAACATTTTAATTTTGGAAATATGTGCCGATTCACTTCAAACTTTATTAGCCCTTATAAACGCGTTAAAACCTTCAGTTGTCCTTGATAATAATCTGAGGTATAAAACAAGTCCTAGTAAAAATATTGACGTCTTTGCTAATATAGAAAATAATTTTTTTGGACCGCAAAATTTTATTGGAAATCAAAACTCAAAACTATTACCTAACGAATTCAGTAATTCTGACGATATCATTTCATCTTCATCGTGCTCGTCAAGCGCGTCTTGTATGACAGACCATGCTAAAAAATTAGATCGGTCTATTATAAAAAATAATACTTATTCTAGTACTATTGAGGTTGTAGAGAGTTATTATGGCTCTTCTGAGCCAAATACAAATAATAAATCAGCTTATAATATAAACTCTGTTCCAGAAGAATTAAATACTGACTATTTACTTGATGAAGACTTTGATTTAATTGCTGCTCGCGCTGCTCCTGTGCAAGATTTTAATATGGGTAATGAAAATACTATCACCAGTCTAGACGAAAATAAATTTACGAAAAGCTTTCTTACTCCAGATAAAAAATCTTTTTTGACTTCTAAAGTCGATTCCAATAGAGATAATACTGTGACAAATTTAGCTATCGAAATGACTGAGGATCATTTTAACAATGATAAGAGCATTTCAGATTCGATTTCATATCAACTAAATGAAATATCCACAATTAATCGTGTATTGCAAGTGAAAGCTGAATTACGAAATATAAATTTAATATGGAACATGCATGACGGGTATGATTGGAAATATACCAGGACAACAATTCGCAATGCTTTGACTAAATTTAGGGCTAAAGCAACTAGAGAATTTCAAAAACGCTTTGATATGAATGAATCCTACGTATTAAAAAATCACGAGTCAAATTTAGATTTTGATAGTTCTGATAAAAAACTAAATGATGAAGTTTTGTTCAACTCAATCTACATTAATATTCCAGTTGATAGAGATCCTAAAAATCTTGATAAAGATATAAATCGTGCAATAAATGGGGATAATGAAGAGTTAAATGCTGTCCCTGTTTCTAACCCTTCATTTAATTCTCACCACAGTAAAGAGCATTTTTCAAGTAGTTTGAAAAGGAAGTCACGTAAAGGTGAGTTAAATCTTAACCGGTCTAAGTCTTATAAAATGCAAATGGAATTTAAAGGCGTCAACCTGAATTTTTGGTTATATGCACCAAATACTAAAGACTATTTAGTTAATCGTATAGATGTTCGGATTCAAGATTTAGAAATTATTGATAACGTACCGACTTCCACCTGGCTTAGGTTTGTCACATACATGAAAAGTGCAGGTCTGCGTGCCAAAGGTCAAGATATAATTCATATAAAATTATACACGGTCAAACCGGTTCCTGAGTTAGAGAATATCGAACTTATCATAAAAGCAAATATTTTACCATTAAGAATGCATGTTGACCAGGACACACTTGATTTTTTGGTACGATTCTTCCAGTTTAAAGACGATAGGATAGTTTCAATAACTCCTCCAGAAGAGCCTTTTATACAAAAGTTAGAGGTTAACAGCGTGAAACTAAAGCTAGATTATAAGCCGAAAAAAGTGGATTACGCATCTTTACGTTCAGGATACACGACAGAGTTCATGAATTTTTTTATTTTAGACGAAGCTGAAATGGTTTTGCGAGCAGTCACGCTTTACGGTATACTTGGGTTTACTAGAATGTCAAAAATGCTTAATGATATTTGGGCACCAGATATAAGAACTACACAATTAGGCTCAGTTCTAGCTGGGGTAGGTCCTATAAGATCTGTTGTTAAATTAAGTGGAGGTGTTCGCGATTTGGTACTCGTACCTGTGCAAGAATATAAGAAAGATGGAAGAATAGTTCGTTCCGTCAAAAAGGGAGCCGAAATTTTTGCTAAAACTTCTTCGAATGAATTAATTCGTCTGGGGACCAAATTAGCGGTTGGAACTCAGAATTGGTTAGTAGGAGTTGAGCAATTGTTTTCGGATAATCCATTTGATGAAGATGCCTTAAAGAGAGGAACAGAAGATGAGAATTTTTTGATGGATGCAGAGGAATACGATATAGATAGTGAACTTAATATACCAGATGTAAGAAGATTAAGAGTAATTCGTTCCAGACAAAAAGAAATTAATCAGAATGTGTCTCAGTATGCTAGACAGCCATTGACTATTCAACAAGGTTTGTCTCGAGCATATGAAAGCTTGGGTAAGAACCTCAGTGTTGCTAAAGATGTATTGATTTCATTGCCTGATGATGCATCTGAAACAGGAACTGCACAAGGAGCTCTTGTAGCAGTTGCTAAGGCAATGCCTGTGGTGATGATCAGACCTATGATTGGAGCTACACAAGCTGTATCAAATACTTTAATGGGAGTTGCTAATACTATAGACCCAAAGCAAAGAGAGTATAATCTGGATAAATATAAAAGGTAGGAGTTTTTATTTATTTTTATAATACTATTTTTATTTAAATTGATGTATGAATTATTTTATTTTGTTTTATATGGTGCTATATTATTTTATATTATATTATTTTAGTCCTGATGCGTTCAACGTTGCATTTACTTATTTATTTTAAAAGAAAATATAAATATTATATTTCAAATTTTCAAATAGCTCGATTTGAGTTGGTTTTACAATGGTATCATGAGGATATTTAAATGGTTATTTAAATAAATTGGGTTATAGAAGCACGTTTTTCTTTAATAGGAGTTATGTTTGTTTTTCTTTATTTTCATATTAATTTTATTCTTGGATTTTTTATACTTTACATAATTACGTAATAAAAAAAATATTATGGGTTATGTATTTATACCGGGTTTAAATATTAGTGCCTTTTCTCTATTTGCTTTTTTGTAAATACAAACTTGAAGTCAATCTATATAATAATAGATCATGAAAAAACACTTAATTTGAAAAAAATAACCGATCTAAAGTGTAGTTCTTTGATTTAATAATAAATAACAATATTTATTGCGATGTTAAGTTTATTTATTAACTTTGCAAAATAATTGAGTAGAACTACGACGAAAAATAGACTTTACTTTATTTAAAAATTAAGTGAGTGATTTAGATAAAAAAATAAACAAATAAATGTTACAGCAAACACATATCAGTAAATATTTTAGTTAAACAATGTCTTACATGTATGAGACTTTAATATAAAAAAAAACTAATATTAAATTCAAATTACAAATATTGACAACTAATAAATACTAATGTATCACCTGAAAAGGAAATAAGCTAAAAGAGGCTATAGCTAATATTAATAAAATATTTAATTTAGTTGAGAAATTTATTACTGTATTGTTGTCCTTCCTCATATAAAACTAAAATGTCGGCCATCCAACTGTCCTAAACTAGAAAAAACTGATGCGATAATAAACATTTAATCTAAAATAATAGTTCTACTTTTAGTTTATATTAAATTTTAGCGTTAATTTTATCACCATGACATAAAACCGAGTTCTAGATTCTCTCATATTTCGTCCCTTTTAAATTTTAGCGCACTCAATTAGTTAATTCTTGGAGCATGAATTAGCATATAAATGGCAATTCGAATAATTTTGAACTAGATACAAATATGGCATATTGAGATTACATAAGCTATATATTAGAATATATCACTATTTAAAAAAAAGACATATTATGAAAAATATATTATTATTACGTTATTATTATTATATATACATGAAATCTGTAATAAAGTAGAATACTCTCTATTTTTTTGCAATTACTTTGCAATATTTTAGAAATACTCCCAATAGCTGAGTAATAAAAACAAAAAAGTCATCAATCACGTAAGAACAATAAAAAAAGCTAAACTATTATTCCTATGGATACGAAACTAAGCCGTAATTAAAAAAAAAACGTTTAATCATTCATTGTATTACATTGTAATATTATTTAATAATAAAAAAAAATTGAACAATTAAAAAATGAAAAAAATGAAAAATACGACACCATTTTGTATAACGTCTTAGTAATACTATTAACCTTATTAAAAATTAAATAGGCATATCTCAAATAATTGAAACAAAAAGTACTTCAATGAATTGGAGAATTTTATATATTATATTTATCCTATAGTAAAAAAAATTTTAATTTATAAATTAAAAGAATTTTATTTATTTATTAATTTTTTTCTCCATTGTGAATTAGCTTATCAAGTTATGACGAGTTAAAAATGTTAAAACTAAAACTAAAAGCTCAATCCAAAAAAAAAGGCGGAAGCGTTACAGAATACGAATACGATGCAGATGAAAATAACGAAAAGATAGATAGTAATAACATTGAGTTAGAAAATAAATTTTCAGAATCTAATAATGCAGAGGAATCTATTTCGGAAATGTCTATAGATAGAGCAGCTGATGTGGAACATTCAAATTCACCAATTCTACCAAAAGAAGACGTAAGAATTATTTCATCTGGAGCTCCCAAAATCAAGTTGAGTTTTGGGGGGAATTTAAAACTAAAACCACCACGAGAGTCAACAGATAATGAAGGAAACAGTGATTTGAAGAATGGTAGCAACAATAATGCAACTAAGAGTTCTGCTAATAAAAAAAGGAAAAAAAGGAAATCAAAAGCAAGATTTTTTGATAGCGAAGATGAAATAGAAAATATTGAGGATGATGAAGATGAAGATAGAGAAGGGAAATTTACAAAACAAAAACGAGCTCGGAAAGACTATACTGTATCAAATTCAGCAGGCCTTTCAAGTATGCCTTCAAAAGCGAACAAAAACTTTATCAGCACAATAAGTTTGCGAAGTAAAGATAAAACAATAAAAAAGTTACCTAGATTAAAAGTTAATCATCGTGGAAGTTTAAATTTAGGAAATAAAAGCTCGATACCAAGAATAAAAGTTAAAGCTGCTAGACAACCAGGTAATGGGTATGATAGCGAAGCTCCGGATAGAGAAGAAGATCCTTTAGTTGAAGAAGCTATAGTTTTGCGAATGAATGTAGAAGGAGAGGATTTAGATTATTTAAGAGATGCTGTGACCCCTGCTCCACCTGGGTCTACTCCGGAAGAAATAGCGAAAAAAACAGAAAAACTATCGAATGTATCAATTAAATGGATAGATTCTCAAGCTGCGATAGTAAACATTAATGATCATTTATATGTTGCCAAATTGGTCGAACTACCTACAGTGACCGAGATACATAAAACAATAGATAAAAAAACTATATTCAAAGTTGCAGACGTATGTCAAATGCTAATTATATCAAGTAGGGTGGAAAGTGAAGAAATTGCTAGGAAAAAACATATGGAGGAAGCTTCAAGAACCACGTTGGCGGCCACTTCTAAACATGGTTGTGAACTTTATCCTCATGGAATAACGCCACCACTATATTATGCACGGAAGAGAAGGTTTCGAAAACGTATATCACATCACACTATTGAGGCAGTTGAAGCGCAAGTGAATAGATTGCTCCAACTAGATGAAGAAGCTGAGAGTATAAGTTATGAATTAATAGATCAAAATTCGTTTGCTAGAGAAGCTAGCGCGACACCTTTTGATACTTTAGATGACAATAATTCGGCTGATGGTTTTGAAGAGGAGACAGTTTCCACATCTGGTATGGGAGACACTAACGTAAAGCTGGAAGAGCTTGAAGAGGATGAGCTTAGTAAAGCTCTTGAAATTGCATTATTTGATGAAAACGAAAATGACAGCGCGGCAGAAGATGATCATAATAAAGAAAGTAAGAATAACGCTTCTAAGAAAAATGAGAAACAAATAAATGAAGACAAAGAGAGTGTTAAAGAACAAAAAAAGAATCAGAAAGGCATCACAAATATTCACGAAGAAAATAGGGACGGCAGCTCTTCAGGAGACTTAGAGAAATCTAACGAGAGAAAAAATGGAAAAACTAAAGAAAATAGGAAAGAAAATGGAAATGATAATAACGGTGAAGATGAAGGTGTAGAAGGTGAAACAGGAGCGAATGAAGACGATGAAGAAGAAGATGATGATTATGACGATGAAGAAGAAGAAGAGGATGAAGATGAAGAAGAAGATGAGGCGGAAGATAGCGTGATTGATGAAGAAGCTCGTGCAGCACAACAACAAGCTGCCTTATTACGAGAAGAAATTGCAGAATTAGAGCAGACAATAAATGCTAAGGAGCGCGATGCACAAACTGCAATTAATCCTATTTTACGAGGACGATTTATGGATGTTGTTACTAAGCTCAGAAGAGAATTGGAAGCAAAAAAAGCTTTATTAGAGGAAAATGATGGTTCTAGAGGTCGCACACATGACAATGCTAAAGATAAATCTGGTAAGGACGAGGAGGATTAAGTGGAAAGCAGTATTTTGGAAGAACAAGATTCGTTAAGACTGTTATATATAGTACTGATTAGGCTTAGATGTATTTGTAGGCACATAATTATTCAATAGGATCAAATAAAAGCTACGAATGTACGAATTATGAACTGAAGCTGTAATTACTTGTTAATTTAGCTAAATAGACGTATGAATTTTAATTTACGAAGTATATATTTAAAAATTTTTGTTATTATTTATTAGTGTAATTTTTTTTTTTACAAGTATTTACATATTTCTTATTCCTGATATTGTTGTTTCTACTCTTGGAATTTTCTGTAAAGTACAAATGTTACTAGCATGTTATATTAGAATTATATATTAAAGTATTTTATTAGAATGCTTTATGAAATTTTTTTTTTATTCTCTTATTCTTTTTATTTTTCTATCTCCCATTATTCCAGTCATTTCGCATACAGGTATCACTTATTTTACGTTAATACGAGTACGGAAACGGTTTGTACATGATTAATTTTTAGCGTACATTACATAATCAATTATGTAAATTAGTTAACTTACTTAATAAACGCGTAACAACACGAAACCATTTGATGAGCTGGGACTAATTAAATGGCAACGGGGGAATTGAGACTAAAGCGGAAGTAAGAAGCGGGAATAATAAACTACGCTTACTATGAATAAACTATAAAATAAATTAATTTTAATAAATTTTTATTATATGTTAAATAATAAATGACATAGTGCTACTGTATTTTGTAAAAATAAATTTAGTATATTTTCATTTATATTGAAAAGGAACATACATATGTAAGTATAATCTATATATAAATGAAAAATTTTTTTTTTTCTTATTTTGTTAAAAAGATTTCCATAGCTTAAAAATTTAAAAATAGAAGATAAAAAAAAGAAAAAGCAGAGCCACTAATTACTTATTAATTGTGCATTACCATAACAACGAATTAAATACACCTAAACAAACAAAATAAAAACAATAATAATAATAATTATAGCAATCATTGCAAATAATAGCAATAAATGGCAATAAATGACAATACAATCAATCTAGTTAATTAATTAATTAATAGGCAAAATATAATCACCATAACAACATATTATAAGCTCCACACTTAAAACTTTTAAATAAAAATAAAAATTAAGTTACAGAAGCAGTTCACTATAGAAATAATAATTTCTAAATAGGTGTTGTGTTTTTAGGAGCAATTAAAATTAATTATTATTATTGTATTGTTTACATACTTTAATTTGATTTTAATATAATATTTTCTATAATATTTTTTTTATTATTTCTATGTAATATTAAAAATAATTTTTTGTCTATTTTAAATTTTAATAGTATTATATTAATATCTTCTTTTTATTTTCGTTTTGGCTTATTTTTGGTTTATTTTTTTGTTTATTTTTACTAATATTGTTTTGTTATTTCATATATCAAATTTCCACGTATATTTTTACTTTTTCCTCTTTCTTTTTTTTTTTTTTTTTTTTTTTTTTTTTTTTTTTTTTTTTTTTTTTTTTTTTTTTTTTTTATTTTTTTTTTTTTTTTTTTTTTTTTTTTTATTTTTTTTTTTTTTTTTTTTTTTTTTTTTTTTTTTTTTTTTTTTGTTTTTTTTTTTTTTTTTTTTTTTGATCTGTGATAGTTTATACATTCATTTTAATAGTTATTTT
>JAKTQT010000532.1:0-10198 GCA_030579355.1 Botryozyma nematodophila | reverse complement strand
ACCTTGAACGTTTGTTAGCATTCAATCATTCAATCAATAAGTTTCATTTGACACAAATTGCAATTTGCCACTGTTTTTTGTTTCCAAACTTTCAAATTTTAGTTGATATTTATATTACATTGTGTCCTATTTTATTTTATAATAAAATTTCATCAATGGATAGTGACGAGATTCGCAGAAAAAGGATCGAAAGATTGCAGGCAATAAATACCAATTCGGAATCACAACCTATACAAAAATCTCCACAAGATTCTAATAAACAATTAAATAAATTAGAAAATGTAAAAAAAAATTCCATTCAAAATGTTGATAAACTTAATAAAAACACATTATCTTCCTTGGAAAAAACTGAAAAAGTTAAGAAAATTTCAACTCAAGTAGAATCCATTTCAATTCAAGATTGGATAAATAATACAATTTCAAAAGTTTTTTCTGTAACTTTATCTCCAAATGAGAATAATAATGCCAATATACTTTTTTTAAAAACTATGCATGATGAATATAATGAAGAAAATACACCATTAAAATTCACAAACAATTCTATAGACTCTCTTATACTTTGTATTTTAACCGAATATAGAGATTCTATTCCATCTCAACCATTTGAATTTTTAATTTCTTGTTGGAAAAATGCAATGCTTATTAAAAAAACAATTAAATCAAATTCAAAACATCAATCTGAAAAATTAATATCATTAAATGAAATCCAAAGACTTTGCATATCTTATGCAACCCTTAATATAGCTTCACCTGAAATGTTTGATGAAAAGAAAACTTTTTTGGATTATCTATTAATTACACAAGATTCTCCTAAATATATATCCTTTGATATTTTAGAAAAAATCGTAAATAAAGCAATTGAAGATGATTTAATATCTGCTATTTTTGATAATACTTTTTCTGATTTAACAAAATTAACATCTTCAATCACTATGACTGATAATTATCAAAATTATTTTAGAATACTCCGTGATTTAATCTCTTTTAAACCTCTTGCAAATTATATAACAACTTTACCAAATTTTCTTCCATCTCAACATCTAGTAACTAGCGATGTGTTACAAATCGAGTACTCTACTATTTTAGGTCCCTTTTTCAAAATTTCTCCTGTTAATGGTAAAGTCGCTAATGTTTATATTCCAAAAGGGACTACAACACTCACTCCAGCCGAATTTAATCCTATAGCTTCTTCACTCCAAGCCGAATTACATTCCATTCAACAAACACTTTTCTATATCTCTGATAAGATTATTAGAAGTTCAGAAAAGGCAAGAGATACTCTTATTAATTATTTTTCTTTAGTTGCTAATGCAAACCATAAGCGACGTGCCATCCAACTTGATATAACTAAAGTCTCCTCGGATGCATTTATGTTAAATATAACTTCAGTTTTAACAAAATTATGTGCTCCTTTTATAGATAATACTACTTTTGCAAAAATTGATAAAGTTGATCCAACTTATTTCTTGAAAAAGACTTATTTAGATATAGACGACGAAACAAAAATTAATTCTGATTTACCAAATTCAAAAAAATTTTATTCAGAATCTATGCAATCTGAGATTAATCCAAATTTTATATCTCATGTTTTTTTCTTAAATATTGCTTTCCACAATTATGGGTTTGTCGGTGCTGCACAAAATTTGCATAATATTGAAGATGATATTTCAGAGATGGAGAAAAATATTGAACATGTAGAAGCAGAACGACCAAATTGGGAACAAAGTCCAAGAGCACCTTTTTTTAGAGCATCCTTGGAAAGACTTAAAGACAAGTTGGCTGAAGCTACTTCATATAAATATGTTGTTCAAGCTGCTTTATTTGATGAGACAAGTTTATCTAATTCCCTATCCTTTTTAAGCTTTCTTGGAATGTGGTTAATAAGGGTGATTGATCCAAAAAATTTGTTTCCTTCACAACCAATCTTGTTACCCATATTAAAAAACAATACACCAAAACCTGATGGGACACTTGATTTATCTGTTGATAATCTTTCAACACCTCCTGATGTATTTTCAAATTATCCTGAATATTTTATTGAAGTATTTTCAAGTTTTATAATCACAGTGTCCCGAGAATATCCTAGAGTACTTTTTGATGCTAGCTGTGATAGATGTATCACAGAATTCTGCACTGTTTTTTTAAGACAAAGTTCATACGTTAAAAACCCGTTCTTAAAATCAAAATTAGTTGAAGTATTATTTCATGGTTGTATGCAACAACGCGAATCCTGGAATGGATTTTTAGGGGACACATTAAACAGTGATACAATTGCTTTAGAATATTTATTCCATGCCCTAATGCAATTTTATATTGATATTGAAGTTACTGGTGCAAGTTCACAATTTTATGATAAATTCAATATTCGATATTATATTTCACAGGTTATAAAATTTATTTGGAACAACAATGTATATCAAAGTAAATTGTTGTATGAATCTAAACATAATTCTGATTTTTTCGTTAGGTTTGTTGCTTTACTTTTAAATGACGTAACATACCTTCTTGATGAAGCTCTATCTAAGTTAGCAGAAATCCATAATTTGCAAATTGAACTAAATGAAGATAACAGCAACACTAATGGACAAACGGATAATGTTAATTCACAAGAACGGAATCAAACAAGAGCAAGATTAGATACTGCTGAAAGACAAGCAACTTCTTACATGTCGTTGGGAAATGAAACGGTGGCAATGTTAAAGTTATTTACAGCTGCAGCACCAGACTGTTTTGTAACAGTTGAAATTGTAGATAGACTTGCAGCGATGTTGGATTATAACTTGGTGGCACTTGTGGGACCTCGTTGTACAGGGCTAAAAGTTAAAAATCCACTAAAATATCAATTTAATCCAAAAGCTTTGCTATCTGATATTGTGGATGTATATTTAAATTTATCAAGTTTTGAGAAGTTTGCCATAGCAATCGCTAATGATGGAAGATCGTATAACTATGATTTATTTACACGGGCTACAAATATATTAGGAAAATATGGGTTGAAATCGTCAAAAGATACAGAAAAATTAATTGGATTTGCTAACAAAGTCGAAGCGATTAAAGAAAATCAAGCACAAGATGAAAAGGATCTTGGAGAAGTGCCAGATGAATTTTTGGATCCCCTTATGTATACCATTATGCGGAACCCAGTTATTTTACCTACATCGCATATTTCTATTGATTTGGCGACAATAAAGTCGCATCTTCTTAGTGATTCCACGGATCCGTTTAATCGTTCTCCTTTGAAACTTGAAGATTGTAAACCAGATGTAGAACTAAAGAAGAGAATTGACGAGTTTCTTTCAGCTGGGAAAAAGAAAAGTGAAGAAAAATAATGATTCAAATGATATGTTAAAAATTATGAAGTAAAACTTGGATAGTTAATAAAGAGAAATGTTTATTTTTGTATCTGTTCATTTGTGTACTTTTTTATGCTTGTGTATTTATCGTTTTATTTATTTTATTTTTTTTTTAAAAATTCTTCAATACATAATTTAAAATATTTAATTTGCACAAATAAAGCCCCTGAAATACTCAGAAAATGATAAAATTGTGATACGAAATGATCAGCACTATACGATTGCTACATGATAGTATAAAATGTATACTATTAATGAAAAGATAAATAAAAAAATAAAACAATAGAAAAGAACTGTAAAATAAAATATAGTAAAATAAGATAAATAAGATAAAATATCAATTATAGTTCTCTTTATATAATTTAAAGAAATTATTATAGTATTAAGAAAAAAAAAAAAATACAAGCAGATGAAGAATAAATCAGAAAATACAAATAAAGAAAGAAAAGAGATAATAAAAAGGAAAAATAAGCAAATATGGTGCAGTATATCTATATCAAAACAATAAATAGAAAAAAAAAATAGTAAAATAGCATAGATTTAGTAGATAAATAAAATAGGTTATAGTCCATTACAAAATTATACATTTCTTTTTTTCTTGATCAGGTACAAGAAGAGCCGCTCGAGTAGCGTGTTCAAACACTTCGCGAACACCTTCTTGAGTTTTAGCAGAGCACTCTAAGTATTTAAGAGCGCCGATTTTGCTACGGACAGCCTCACCCTGGAAAGTTAGTGTGGGTGTATAAAATATGTATGCAAACCAAGCAATACAAGTATGATATGGTATAATATATATATCCTATATGTAAGTATAAAAAAAAAATAATACTAACCTCGTCAGTTGTAACAGGCTTTTGGCTTGTTTTTCTAAGTTCTTCAATAGTTTTTGGGTCGAATCTTAAATCTTTCTTGCAACCAACAAGAATAATAGGAAGACCGTGGCAAAAATGGAGGACTTCTGAGATCCATTTTTCCTGAACATTGTCCAAGGAATCAGGAGAATCGATAGCAAAGCAAATCAAGATGACATTAGAATCAGGATAGGAAAGAGGACGCAAACGATCATAATCTTCTTGTCCAGCAGTATCCCATAATGCGAGTTCGACATGTTTTCCGTCAACTTCTACATCAGCAACGTAGTTTTCAAATACGGTGGGGACGTAAACCTGTCAGTTAGATAATGAAATATGGATGCAAGTAGAAAAAATACATAAACATATATGATGTAAAAAAAAGCATAAGCATAAGGATAAGCATGTAAATATGCAAACATGAAAATATACGCAAACATGCAAACATGCAAACATGCAAACATGCATAGTAAACACTAAATTACCTCAGGAAAAGTTCCCTTTGAGAAAACACTAATAGTTAGTATAGAGTTTTTAAAAATGTGTGTAATTAGGTAACCATGTATAAAATAATCAAAGATATAATATAATACAAGAGCGTATTAAAATACTATACCATATACTCCGTATATAGTATAATAAAACCAAACAAATTGCACTATAGATATTAAACTTGTTCCACTCACATAAGAAGACAGGTCTTTCCGCAGGCACCATCACCAACAATTACGAGTTTTCTGCGGATGTCGGAGGCTTGTTTTACCATTTTGGCTGTGATGTGATTGTGATTATTTTGTTTGTTTAGTGTGTTGTTTTTATTTTATTTTTGCGTTTTGTTTTATTTATTTTTATTTTGTTTTTAATTTTATTTTATTTTATTTTTTATTTTTTATTTAATTTTTTATTTTAATTTTAATTTTTATTTTACTTTTTATTTTTTTATTTTATTTTTTATTTTTTATTTTTCACTATTTTCACTTTTTTCAATTTAATTTGTTTTTCTCTTAGTGATTATTTTTATTTTTATTTTTCTTAATATTTTTGTTGTTGTTTGTTTTATTATTTTTTTTTATTTTTTATAGGAGAAAAGGAAAAATTCACTACATTTTGAACAAAAAAGACAGTAATACGAAGTAATATGTGGTAATACATAATAATACGAAGAAATACAAAGTTATGGATGGCAGATTATATACTCTACTAAACTGTTTATAACAAAACATTCCTACCAAAATATATATACTAATTTTACATAAAACTCTATATAATAAAACACTTTAGGTTAAATATATAATAAAATTCTATATTTTAAACTCTATACTAAACCTCTATTCTAATACTATATTCCTGTTGCTGGTGTTTGCGTTGCTAGGAAGTCAGTTACGTAAGTTATTTCTATGGTTACCGAAATGGCTTAGACAACAACAACAATACAATTTGCAATTTAAATTTGCAATTTTAATTTGCAACACTATAAAAAAGAAATTTGTGCAGCGTAAATATAAGAACGATTTGTAAGTTCGTTCTGATATTTACTAGCACACACGACTACAATTTGCAAAATAAGGTTGTCTTAGTAATAGTTGCCACTATCTCCTTCACAACAGCCCAGGTGGGGAATAATTTCTCGCATTTTGGAAATAAATAAGATGACTAAATAGGAATATTAAAGTGAGTATTGAATAGATAGAAAAATGAATAACCAGATAAAATAGAAAAAGTAGATAAATTAGATAAAATATATGTAATAATAAAGCAAATAAATATTAAAAATGATAAATACAATAACATAAACAAATACAATAAAAAAACAACCTCTCGAACGTCATTTCTAGGGTTATGACTAAGCATATTACATTAATTAGTAATATACACGCAATAATTTGTAAGAATTTACATAAAATGACAAACTAACCGCTAATTCTTAGTCAGCGAACTGTAAAACATCAATGACATTCTAAAGAATGATGATGAACTGTAAACATCTTTGAACGAACAAAAAATTTAAAAATCGTAATTTATAATAAATAACATACTAAATAGTACATCAGATAGAGAATGGAGAACATATTGTTTGTCTTTGTAGCTGGTGATGATAATAGACATTATGATCCAAAAACTGTAGCTGTGGCAATTGATTCTAATGACTGGAAACCGATTCCCATGGTACAGACCAGGTTGGTTACCAAAGCTCAGAATGGTCAAGAAAATAATCAGAAAGATGAACGGAAAGTGTTTGTCAAATCGCTTCCTTTTGTTATTGGAAAATCCTACTCTTATAAATTTATTGTCGACGGCGATTGGGTGCTTTCAGAGAAATTTGCTGCCACAACTGGTGAGTCTTGTTTGTTTTTATAGTAATGATTTTACTGTAAATTGTGTACACATTTGCATTCTTTTTAGTTATTTTTGCATATCATGTATCAAGTGTATATCATACTTTTATACCTCTACTAACTCTATCAGCAAAAGACAACAATGGCAACGTAAATCACGTTTTTTCAATCCCCCACAAAAGTGAAATATCAATTGTACAGCCAGAACGGAACGATGAGTATCGGTTTGCAAAAAATTTATACACAACTTCGCCTACCATTGAACCATCACACACTCCCTCAATTCCAAGCAATTCAGCTGACTCTTTCAGCACTCCGATTCCATTAGATAGAGTTGATGATGAGATAATCGAGGAAGTTAAGGATGGAGAAATTGACAAGACCCAAATAAAAATCCCTGATGACAATAGAAAATTTAAAAATACCATCAGCCATAATCCCGATAATCTAAATAATCGTAATTTGAATGATAACCAGCAAAGTACCAAGTCCATACGCGTCTACCAAGGTTTGTTTTTTCCTATCATTATTTATTATTTACTTTTATGATTTTAAACACCATTACTAACTTATTCAGTACTTGCCTTATTAGCGATTCCATTAATTTCTCTTTACTTTTTTATAGGCTAATTGCTAATTTTTCATTAATTTTACTCCTCTATAATTTTGTTTTTTTCATACTTTGTTTATATTTAATTTCTGATTGGTTTTCAAGTGTATTTATTTTAATTATCATAGGTTTGGATTATTTATTTACTGTTTTTTTACTATTATTATTTTTTCCCTATTTTATCATACTTAAACAAGTGAATAGATTAATTTAGAATATAATACAATTTAGTAAATACAACAAACAAAAGAAACAAAAGAAAATACGATAAAACATAAAAAAAAAAAGATTCTATATAATGAAACAAACAAACAGTAACAAATATGCAATACATCCAACCTATTAAGTAAACAAAAATTCATTACGCGTGTCATTACCCTAATTTGCTAATTTCTTAGCCAAATCGGGTCTAGATTTTAAAAATTCTTTTAACTTCGGCACTTTCAACTTTACAATTAGTGTTTTCGGACTCAAATTATGTTGATTTTGAGCTGCCGTTTTTAATAAATTTCTAGCATGCCAAGATCTTCTTCCTCTTCCTGATGTTGGTGTTGGATTATATGCAGGTATATTATCCCCACCAACAAGGTTCGTATTATGATTATTGATATTATTATTATTCTCATTATTTTCACTATCAACAAGACGATTTACACTTTTAGTTATTCCCGTCCAAGGTAAATTTGCAACACCAATTCCACTAATATTTTCTCCATCACCCAAGCCAGGAGTTCCATCATTACCATTAGACATCATCATTTCAAAATCCGTATCATCATCCGAGTCAACAGAGTGCATTTTTATCTCTGGCCTATGAGTAATTGAGCCTGGTAGTATCGAAGATACAATTGGTGATCTAAAAGTTCTAACCGCTTCATGTAAATCCGGTATAACTGGCCCACCACGTCTACCAGTTCTAATTTGTCTTCTTTTCCGTCTAGAGTCCCTTTCAGAATCTCTATCAACTTTCTCAAGTTCAAAATCATTAAGTTCATACAATACTGGTGTATAATCTTTTAATTGATGTTTAGGACGAATACTATCAGTTAATGGAGGACATAATTCTCTTCTAATATCTTCATCTTCAACTGGACGACCATCAAAAGTAAAGCCAACAAGAAATAAAGATTTGGTATACAATTGTAATTGTTCCCTAATAGCATGTGAAATAGCAGTTACAAATTCTCTTGGTAAACCCATTTCTGTACATAAAGCATTGGCGAATTCCTCTGGACTATTTTCTGGGTTGTTTATATCCCATTCAAATTGATCTACAAGATTTTGCTGTCCAACAGTAATGTCAAGTTTTATTGTAACTCTCATATCATCATCATAACGTTTACTGTACGGTATTGAGTGATCATATGATGATTGTTTAGTTATATCTCTGTGAACATGAGGATGATACTCTGAAAGTTGTTTGGTTATAGATTCAGATATAACTGATGAATATGCTGGTGGAATGTCAAAGTCTTCGCACATTGTTTCTGCAAATATATCAGCAGAAACGCATGTGTCATTCAAGTTCCAAGTAAATGTATCTCTTAATTTGATACGATTAAAATCCATATCTAACCGAATTGGTACTAAATCTTCACGAACTTCTGAAACTTTTTTAATATCTTCCCGAGATATTGTGAGCTCCTTAGAACGACGGCCGCCTCGTTTTCGATGTTTTGGCAATATTACTATATTTTTCCTTCCAGTCCAAGAGTTTCCGTAACCAGAATATCCTTCCCCATGTAGAATGGAAGGGTTATATACACGCATCTGCTGCAGACCTACTAACTCTTCAGCTCGACTTCTTCGTTCTTTAAAAAAATTATAATTTAGCTTTGCCATTAGTTGGAATCCTTCGTTGTATTCTTTGTCTCTTTCTATGTACTGTTCAACATTTAGTTCTTGTGTTGATTTTTGCGTACTGAGTGTGGATTTAGGATGATATGTTATTAAGTTGTGCCGCTGTGTATAAGATTTCTCGTTTTCGTATGTGATTGGAGTTTTTTCATTATCTATTGGTGGATCTGTATCAACATCCATTTTATCATGAATAGTATCGTTATTAAATTCACTAGTAAATTCATTTTTGACACAATCAGATTTTTCAGCTAAAACTATTAAATTGCTTTTGTCATTTTTTTGTTTTGCTTGTATACTCTTATTATTCTTTTGTTTTAGTTGTCTATTTTTTTCTTTTTTGTCATGTGAACTTTTATCGTTGTCAGTTTCTTTTTCTAGTTTTTTTTTATTTGTTTTTATTTCAGTTGTATTAAGGTTTGTGTCATTTGGAGATTGGAATAGATTTTCTTTGGGAGTATTGGAAATTTCGGTTATTTTCGAGAGGTCAGCTTGTATTTTTTGGGGGAGTGTGTGAGAATTTTGAATATTTTGTACGTTTTGTGTGTTATTTTGCGTGTTGTTTTTTGTGTCATTTTTTGTGTCATTTTTTGTGTCATTTTTTGTGTCATTTTTTGTGTCATTTTTTGTGTCATTTTTTGTGTCATTTTTTGTGTCATTTTTTGCGTCATTTTTTGTGTCATTTTTTGTGTCAATTTTTGCGTCACTCTTTATATTATTTTTTGTGTCAATTTTTGTGTCAATTTTTGTGTCAATTTTTGTGTCATTTTTTGTGTCAATTTTTGTGTCAATTTTTGTGTCAATTTTTGTGTCAATTTTTGTGTCAATTTTTGTGTCATTTTTTGTGTCATTTTTTGTGTCATTTTTTGTGTCATTTTTTGCGTCATTCTTTGTGTCATTTTTTGTGTCATTTTTTGTATCATTTTTTGTGTCATTTTTTTCGTGCATTATTTCCGAAACAGACTCTATTGTGTTGCTATTTTCATTTAAATTTAACATTCCCGCAATACTGAAGTCATCATTGTGTAAATATGAGTCGCTGTTTATTTTATTTTTTTCATTTTTTATCTTAACACCGGATGGGAACGTGTTGTTGCTGTCATCAGTATCAACATTATTAATGGAATTAATAGCAATATTATTACTATTAAAATTTTCACCGAGATATAAGTTTCTATTTTTATTCTGGTC
>JAKTQT010000530.1:0-13643 GCA_030579355.1 Botryozyma nematodophila | reverse complement strand
ATTTTCACGAATTAATTTTGTAAGTGAACGAGTATCAACACCATACATAGCGGGAATGTTTTCTTGTTTTAACCAATCCCCAAGAGAAGATTCGGCTAAATAATGGGAATATTCCTCAGTATAAGAAGCGACTACTAAACCGGAAATATGAATTCTATTTGATTCGAAATATTTAGGAATATTTGATAAATGTTCTTCAAAAATTTTTCTTGATGGTACACCATAATTTCCTACTAAAGGAAAAGTAATGACTAAAATTTGACCTTCATATGAAGGATCAGTAATTGACTCTGGATAACCAACCATACCGGTTTGGAAAACCAATTCACCAGCAACAGATTTATTCTCTGCACCGAAGGAATATCCTTGGACAACAAATCCATTTTTTAATTCCAAGGCAATAAGCTTATCATTAGCGTTTATTGCACCAACAACAGGAAAAGGAACTTTGTTCTCTAATTTTTTATTATCCTCATTAATTGGTGAATTCGACGCCACAATAACTGTCGAATCGACAGCCGCACTGCTTTGTCTTCGTGCTGGAAGTGCCATTTAACTGAGATGAAAGTATGTTCCTTGATTATATATATGTTTTTATGTTTTTATGTTTTTATGTTTTTATATTTTTCCTTCTTTTTATATACTCTAGGAAATAATTACCAATTGTATTGGAAAGACTGTAAAGTTAGAAATATAGTGGCAAACAATAAATATTAAAATAAGGGGAAAAAGAGAAGTAGAGTGAAACTATTAAAAATAGCAAAAATAGTAGGAGAAAAAGAAAAAAAAACCAAAATACTGATTCATAATCACTGTAATATATCCGTGTTAAATTTAAAACACGATTTCTTTTTTTCTTTTTTTTTTTCAATATATTCACACCCCAATTGGAACTAAAAACATAAAAAAAAAAAAAGAAATATAGTTTAATTGAAGTTTTCTATTCCCCAATTTTTTAAATTTACTTTTTTTTTTTTTTTTTTCGCTATAGTATATTTCATCCCGATCTTATTAAGCACATTCAATGTCGGGTAACTTATCCGGGTAATAAAATTGTGTAGAAAAAAATAGTTGTTGCTAAGGCAAACTATAAAATCAATTAAACCCAATTTAAGTAATTTCTCCTCCTAATATAGAATTTCCGAATAGAGTAATTACTGGCTTAGGGTTTGAAGATTAATTGAAATTTTATCAACGTTAAAGGAAAAATGATTTTCTCTTTTTATTTTATTGTATTTTGTTGCTTTTACTAGTAAGACTTTTATATATTAGTAATAACACGTAGTATATTAGTCAGATTTTGTGTTTTGTTAGTAATTGTTGGGTAACAATTAGGTAATATATTTCTCAAGTGGTTCGACAGAAAATAATAAAAATAAAAATATAATAATAGTGATGATATTAAATAAATAAATAATATGATAAATAATACACAATTGAATAAATAAATAATAAATAATATTAATAAATATTAATAACAAATAATAATAATAAATAATATTAATAAATATTAATAACAAATAATAATAATAAATAATATTAATTATAACAATAACAACAGCAACAGCAACTACATTGGATACTAAAAGTACATATCTATAGATATCTAAGAATAGGGAACTATCTACAATTAATAACTAATAATCAATTAATACATAGTAAATACAAAATGGGATTTCAAAAATCTATTCGATTTCATCTACCAAATAGCTTGGAACCATACTTAGCAGTTGCAGCCTCAATGGGAATTTCGTACCTATGTGCGGCACCGTACAATGATAGCTTTACAATTCCTGCGAATTTTTACAAAAAGGAGGTTTTAATATTTTTCTTGTTTAGACTGGTTGAAATAGTTTGCTCGTTATGGGGAAGTCATCAGGATTCAATTGATTTGATTACTTTGCTTTTGTGTGCTAATGTTCCTGAAATACTTATTAATCATATTTATTATCAAAGAGATTTTGGCTCACTTCTTTTACAATATGGACCTCAGATTTTAATTTTACCAGCAATTTGGACAGTCAAAAATTTTTTGTATCCATCTCAAGGATTCAAGAGAATTCCTGGTAAAAAATATCCTTTGATTAATAGACCAAAAGGAATAAGATCTATTTTACGCACATTATTTGGAGCTGTATTTCTTGCTGTAAACTGGTGGTATTTCGCTCAAGAAATTGCCTTCCCTACTATTTTGGAATACTATTTTTCTTCATTTATTCCTACAAAAGGTGTTTCTATTGTTTACTTGGTTTTTCTAATGCTTTTACCAGCTTATGGAATTCAACGTGTTGCTGGCGATCTTGAATTTTATGGAATCATACAGTTTGTAGCTGTGATTCGTGCTTATGAATCCAGCAAGCAATTTGGTGATAAGAGTTATTTAATGCCAATTATTGCTTTTATATGGGGTGTATTTTTGGCTACATTGGGAAGATTACTTCCACACTATTAAAATTTCCTCGAGATGTATTCCTTTGTATTACGTAGTAATTTAAAGTAATACAATTTATATGCGTAATCTTATTATCATATTAATCTGAAGTAATACAGGTAAAAACCATATTATAATATCCAGTGTATAGAAATTAATTTATTCATAAACTTTTGTAATAACCATCAAAGTAGACGTTATAGCAATAAAATTATAATTCATATAAAGTGAATTAACTGTGTAATGTAAAAAAACTAATAAAGAAAACTAATAATGTATATTATTATAAATATCAATATAAAACAGTAAATTTTATATACATAACTTATAGATATCCAAAATTATATATAGATATAACGGCTAAAGAAGAATATCAATTATGCACTGAAGGATTTTACGAAATCAGTGGTGATTTGCTTGAGTTTGTCCAAATTTTCCTTGGAAAGAGAACCAGCTTCACGAATAGTAGTAAGGAAGTCAGATTCGTTAGCCTTAAGGAAAGCTAAAAAGTCAGTTTCGAATTGAGCGATTTTGGAAGTTGGTACTTCATCGAGGAAACCATTAACACCGGCATAGATAACTGGAACTTGTTCTTCGAAAGCAAGTGGGGAGAATTGTTTTTGTTTCAAAAGTAAAGTAAGACGTTCACCACGAACCAAGGTTTGCTTAGTAGAAGCATCTAAATCTGAACCGAATTGGGCGAAGGCAGCAACTTCACGATATTGGGCAAGGAAGAGTTTCATAGAACCAGCAACTTGTTTCATAGCTTTAACTTGAGCAGCAGAACCTACACGAGATACGGAAAGACCGACATTAATAGCAGGACGGATACCTTTATAAAAGAGTTCAGCTTCTAAAAAGATTTGACCATCAGTAATTGAAATTACGTTAGTTGGGATATAAGCAGAGACATCACCACCTTGGGTTTCAATAACTGGAAGAGCAGTAAGGGAACCACCACCAAATTTGTCAGACATCTTGGCAGCACGTTCAAGAAGACGTGAGTGAAGATAAAAGACATCACCAGGATAGGCTTCACGTCCAGGAGGACGACGGAGTAAAAGAGACATTTGACGATAAGCAACGGCTTGTTTTGACAAATCATCAAATACAATCAAAGCGTGTTTACCGTTATCACGGAACCATTCACCGATGGCAGAAGCAGAGAAAGGAGCAAGATATTGTAAAGGAGCGGCTTCAGAAGCAGTTGCAGCAACAATAATAGAGTACTTCATAGCATCATTATCTTCAAGAATTTTAACGAGTTGAGCAACAGTTGAACGTTTTTGACCAATAGCAACATAAACACAGTAAAGTTTCTTTTCTTCATCTGTGCCAGAGTTCCATCGCTTTTGGTTAAGAATGGTATCAACAGCAACGGCAGTCTTACCAGTTTGACGATCACCAATGATCAATTCACGTTGACCACGACCAATTGGTACAAGGGCGTCAACAGATTTAAGACCAGTTTGCATTGGTTGAAAAACTGAACGACGTGGTAAAATACCTGGAGCTTTTCTTTGAGCACGTGAAACGGCTTTTGTGTTAAGAGGTCCCTTTCCGTCAATTGGGTTTCCAAGGGCATCAACGACACGTCCTAAAAGTTCTGGACCGACTGGAACAGATACAATTTGTCCGGTACGTTTGACTGTTTCACCTTCAACGATGGAACGATCAGATCCAAACAATACAATACCAACTTGATCAGCTTCTAAGTTAAGAGCCATACCTTTAGCTCCTGAGGCAAACTCAACGAGTTCTTCAGCTTGAATGTTGTTTAATCCATGAACACGAGCGATACCGTCACTGGTTGTTAGTATAAAATAATGAATAATAAAATAATAATAATAAAAAAAAAAAGAAAAAAAAAATTAAACAAAAAAAAAAGGGAACCAAATAAGAAAATAAAAGTAAACAAACAAAAATTGAAAAATCACGGGGTAAGGAAAATAATCGGGTTAAGGGTTCGGAAGATGCGGAGACCCATAACCGAAACCGCAATGAACAAATGTAAATAAATGCTAATAAATTGAAAATGCCAATAAAATAATATAAAAGAATGAATAAACAGAATAAAAATAGAGTTACAAGATAATATAAATAAATAAATAGTAAAATATAAAACAATATAATATAGGAAATTCATAGTAAATCATATTCTCGTAACCATGACAGACTTTTCATAGTATTATACAATAAACCGAATTGACCATAGTAACCACGGACCAAAGAAGTTTCCCAATTTAGACAATAGTGTAGAAAAAGTAATATAGAAAAAATAAACAAAAATAGTGAATAGAAATAATACTAAATACTAAACAAAATAATAATAAATAGCAATAGTAATAAATATTAATAGTAAACATCATAAAATAAAAGTAACGCAACAATTGTAATCACAAATCCATAAATATACTCACCCTACAGACAAAACTTTACCAGTTTCGGCAAGATTGATATCAGCGGAAACACCACGAATACGTTCTTCAAGGATAGAAGAGACTTCGGTAGGAGAAGCCTTAGCTTCAGCATAACCGCGGTAGAAAGTTTGAGGAACTCTCTATATAGTTAGTTGAAATCCATATAAGCTACAGAAAACCTATAGAGGTATAAAATAGACCCTGTAATATAATGATATAATGAAATAATAATATAATGATATAATAATATAATAATATAAAAAATGGATAAAATGTATACAATGATTTTTAAAAAAAATAACATAACATAACAGTATAACTCACAATGACACGACGAGCGGCTACGTGGGCAGCACGACGGGAAGAACGACGAAGGACGGCTCTAAGCATGGTGAATAGCAAGTATAAGAGAAATAATAAAAGAATATATCCTTATTCCTTTAGTTTGTATGTTTTTGTTTGTATAGTAAAAAAATCGAGGAAATACTCAATTAAAGGAAATTTTATAAAATTTAAAAAATTTATAAAAGTTACAAACTAAAGAATTGTAAAAATTATAAAATTATAAATTTCTATGACAGTAGAAAATTAAAATTTTCCCTGGAACGAATTATGGCAGCGATAAATTTTCGGAATTTCATCCGGGTAATTATTTTCCTTTGATGTTGCTGTGGTTATTTATTTGTAACTATAGCAATTGCATAATAATTTTATTATTGTTATAGCAATTATATAGCAACCATTCTGTTACCATAGTTTTCTGTTGCTGTAGTGATATTTGGTTATATAAATCAGATTAAACTTCTATAGTGTCAAAACCTGCGAATTTACGGGTTATTCGGAACTATCTAGTTATTTCTATTACAATGTAATCCGCTTTATTAAATATATTTTATAGAAATACAATATATTACGTAGTATAATATTGTTTGATCAAAATAGTACCATTTTCATGCTAGTCTGTTCCTTTGTATTTGCAGTTCTTTTATTATAATTTTTTTGTTTTATTTCTAGTTGTTATATTTTTATTTCTGTTAAACTCAAGTTTTTCTTTATTTTCATTCTTGGATCATATAAGCTATATTTTCCCAACTGTAGATAACTTCTTATTTAATGTACTGTATTACATAGTAATACGACGTATTTTCTAATAATGCTTCTGTTTACAAGTATAGTTTGTTTTGATATGATTTTTATTTATGCTATGTTATTTTTATCATGTTATTTTTTTTATTTTACTTATGTTATGTTGTTTTTATAATTTTATTTTTTTTTTTATTTTGTTGAATTGTTTCTTATTTGTGCTGCTTCGAATAATTTTATTTTTTTTATCTTGTTGACTGTAAATTTTCTTAGCGTCTTTTTTATTTTCATAATTTTGCATTATTAATTATGTTTTACCATTATACACCCATAAACTTATCCAATACAATAAAAATAATTTTACTAAATATACATAAAAAACACAAACTACATAAATACTATAACATTCAAACATCTATTACGCAAACAAACAGCAAACATCTCACTCAAAAAATAAAAGAGCAGCATCAAGTCCAGGGTGCATGACAACCCGACTTGTTTACTTTCGCACAACTACACACACTTGTACAAATTTAATCTGTTTGTTCTAGTTAAGTCTATTAATAACATTAGAATAAAATAGTAAATCTGGGAATTTATTTACACAATACTCTAGCTATATAGTCTACATTAAAAATATATACACAATAACTCTATATAAAAAACATTAATACAAGGTGTAATGCTTTATGTTACAACGTAATCATGACTGAGTTGATTTTTAAGGTCGTCTCCATATATCACCATGGCAGCATGTCATGCCAATGGAAACATTTTCACTATAGTAACTTACTGCCTAGTTCTCCAATGACACCACTTGCAAACAAATAAATTTTAGGATTTCATTGTACCAATTTTTCATTTGTTAGTGTTTTATTTACACAAATTTGATTTTTTTAAAGTAAGTGCTGCATTTTAAATTTGCTAAATTGGTACTGTTCATAGTAATTTTTTTTATTCTATCTATTTATTTGTTCTTTTTATTTTAATATTTTTGTTGAATTTTACATATATTGTAAATTTTGAGAGTTTTTTTTAGCTATTATGGATTATTTTTTTTTATTTCACACCTCTTTAGTTTACTTCCCGATTGGGTAATTTTGATTAACTTTTGACTTTTTTACGATCTTGTTTCTTGTTATTCTTGCGTCGGGTCATTTGCACATCACAAAATCTGCAGTCACTAACTAGACAGAATGTCAAAAATTAACGCAGTCGCAAAAATGTACAGAAGCTCAGTTTTGAGCCCTGTTTTGAATAAAAATTTCAACAGACTTGTTGTAAGAAGCTATTCAACTCCAGCAGATTCTATTGATCATGGAACTTATTTAGGACTCAAGAAGGATGCACCAGCACCTTGGGCAGAAATTACCGATCCTAATGCTTACAAAAACTATGTTTCTACTGAAAAGGCCGTTGGTGATCATGCTGCTAAATCAACCGGATTCTGGAAAAAAGCTTTTTATTTTATCTGTGTACCAATCATGGTTGGATATGGTGTTAAAGTATACACTGAAGAAAAAGAACATCTTCATCATCTCTACGAACGTAGAAAAATCCCTGATGATGAAATTCCTCCTGAATATCCTTATCAAAATGTTCGCAACCGTAAATTCTGGTGGGGAGACGGTGACAAATCTGCTTTCTGGAACGATAAAATCAATCGTCATCGTGCCGATTAATTTTGCTACAACTATGAATAAATACTAAGTTATTACAATATACTATAAATATATATGATATAAAGATAATAATAAATAATATATAATATATGATATGTAATAAGTAATTATAATAAATAATGTCAATAAGTAATGATAATAAATAATAATAAATAATGTCAATAGGGATAATAATTAATAAGAAAGTCATTACCAATAAAAATAATGTCTATTGAAAGACCCCTAATATCCAATTACGTAACCGCTTGTAAACCATAAGATTTGCGTTGTGATAAAAAATTGAATGATCGGAGTCAGGGAAAAAATGCGTATCGTAATTTGAAATATCATGTAAATCAAAATCGTCCAAGAGTTTAAGAGTATTTTGAACATGCACATTGTCATCTCCCGTTCCATGCATTATTAAAAACCTTTTATTCTTTCCAATCGATTCAACATCCGAAATACGGGCCTCTTCGTATCCCTTATCATTGTGTTTATCATCACTACTATTATCAGAACTATTAATATATGGCACATGCATATACCGTTCTGTATAAATTGAATCATATAATCTCCAATCTGTTACAGGCGCAACTGCCATTCCATATGAAAATACTTTCCCACCATCACTTTCCAACGTCTTTAAAGTCATGTACCCGCCATAACTCCACCCCCATATGGCAATTTTACTGTTATCAACATATGGTTGTGATGCTATCCACTTAGCAGCTTTTATTTGGTCCTCAGCTTCGTATTTACCAAGATGATCTCTAACAATATTTCTAAATTTTTGTCCTTTAAATCCTGTTCCACGACCATCAACTTCAACAACTATTGTATCACTAACTGATGCAATATACTCTTGGAAATGAAAAGAGAATCTTCTACTAACTGTTTGGCTGCCTGGTCCTCCATAAACATGGAATAATACTGGATATTTTTTGTTCCTGTCCTTCTCTATTTTTTCATCAAATCCAGCTGGATAAAGTATCCTAGCATTAAAGGTCAAATTCCCACTAATATCATCCTCTCCAGCCATTATTTCTAAATATTCTTCTTTATACAATTTATTTTCTTCATTAAGTTTTTCAAGTTTTTCCTTTAACCCCGAATTTTCAGTAATAGTTGTTTCATTATTTGTAGAAAGATCAATAACCGTCTGAGTTGGTACATCAGGTCCCTCATAATTTAATAATACATATCTTGCTTCTGAAGAAAATGTCGCACTATAATATCCTTCTTTAGATGTATCAGATATTGATTTTTTAGACGTACCATTTAAATTAACTTTATATAAATGTCTTTCAGTTGAATGTTCTTCCGTAGACAAATAATAAACTTCATTATTTTTTAAATCAATCTTAAGTGATTCAGAATCATCAACAACATCATAATCGCCATATGTAAGTATTGATTTGGGTTTAGAATCATTAGCTGGAGAAAAATAAAGTAAGTGTGAATATCCATCTACAATTGAAATATCAATATATCCATCATAATCTCGACCATTATTCGAATCAGCGGGTACATATTTATTAGAATGTGAAATTTCAAACCATCCTTTCAATGTATGATTGTTAGGTGAATCATCATCAATAGAGGATAAAACTGGTTGCATTTCTTCATTCCTAGCTACAATGCTAGTACGAGTATTAACATCCACAACAACAACCTCCAATCTGTCAGATGTTCTATCAGTTTGATGAATCAATACTTCTGAATTACCAACCAAAGCACATCTGTAATTAATCTTGTATTGTCTTCAAAAGTACCTGCTGATATTGAGAAAGCTTCAGCATGTGCAGTTTCATTATTTATAACAATCTCATCAGTGTTTATAGTTTCATTTGATAATAAAATGTCAGTGTTAACATACCATAGATTAACAATTGGATTAGGTCGACCAGCTTTTGGATATTTGATATTTTGAAAAGTAGGATAAGGATCTTTTGAAGTAGGTACTTGCACGAAATATTCTAAGGCATATGTATCCACTAAAGATTCATTCGTACGTAAAAATGAAAGCCATTTACTGTCAGGACTCCACCATAAAGCATTATTTCCCGCAAACACTTCTTCTTCATATACCCAGTCTGGTATACCATAAAATAGTAAATCTCCACCATCATGAGTAATTTGTTTGGAATTTATTGAATCCTTATTATTTAAAGTTTCAACAGAACAAACATGAAGATTCCGTTTATATACGTAAGCAATTTTTTCACCCGAAGGAGACCATACGGCGAGATCAACTTGTGCTTCAGGATCATTTTCAATTAAGGGAGTAATAGTAGTATTATTTGTATCAATATTTTCGTCATTTAAAGATACTATAAAATAAGAACCAAAGTAAGAATGTCTCCATTTTTTTTTATAATTTGTCATTATGAGTGCATAATCCATTGAAGGTGAAAGAATTAAATTTTCGACTAAATAATCTTTATTATTATAGTTTAATTTTGATCCATTAAATAAGATTTTTTCGTAATTTTTATCAGCCCATTTTTTTAAAACATATCGAGAATTATTTGTGTCAGAATTAGAATTTTTTTGGGATTCAATAGAGATATATAAACCTTCTGAATCGTCAGTATTTTTATTTAAATTAAACCATTTAATTATTTTATGTTCAGGATGAAATTTCCCTGAAAGAACATCTTCTAAAGAAAATGGAGTTTTATGCTCATCAAAAGGGATATGACTAGGCGGAGTAGCAAGTAAAATAGTAGTATCAGAAGTTGGAAAGGGTAGAGTTGTATTATTTTTAGAAACATTTGTTGGCTTGTTATTTGGGGTAAATGATATTGTTCCTCCATGTGAACGGATTAGTAGTATTATAAATGCTATTGACCAACCACCGACAAGGATTGAAGTGAAAATCCAGCCAAACAAGACACAAAACCTACCACAAATTAAATGTTTTGAGCGATTTGTAAAAGTGTTTTTAATATTTTTATTATTATTTATATTATCTTTTTCAAAACTACCAACATAGTCAGGATTTCCATTTTCCATTTCACCCAAATGAGAAAATACTGAGGAAGCTAATGAATCACTAGATCTATTATGATTTACATGTTCATCAGTAAAACCGTCAGTTAAACCGTCTCTATAACTGTTACTAGATGGTTCTAAAGATTCATCAAGATCTATCTCTCTATCATCAGATAAACCTTCCATATCTAATTTGTTATAACCCAATGAATCAGATTTAGCAAGACCAAATGATTTTTTTTTCAAATTATGTAAATCTATATTATCTAAATAAGAGAAGAAACCCTCCCCATTTTTATTGCCTTTATTGCGTTTATTATTATTATTATTATTATTATTATTATTATTCCAAATATTATCTTCGAGTGCCATTACTATTTTTAAGGAAAATTAAAAACCAAACAAAGCATGCAGACTACCACCATACATAAATGTCTATAAAATATATATAATACAAGCAGTAAAAATTTACCTTTAGATTAACGCATAAAACAAGTAATTAGTAGTAAACAATTAGAAAATAAACAAACAAACTATGCTAATTATTTAAAAGGGAAAATTAACAAAGTAGAAAACAAAAAGTAATTAAAAAATAAATAATAAAAAATAAATAATAAAAATAAATAATATATAAAAAATAATTAGAATAAGCCAAATAATAAGCTAAAAAAAATAAACAAAGTAAACAATAAATTAAAAAAAGTAAACAAAAAAGGCTAGCGATAGCCACAAAACAGGAAATAATGCGGTTGCTATAGAACATTATCTAAATCCTTAGACCCTTTACCCCTAAAACCCTTGCGGAGTAACCCTAATCAACAAATAGACTAAACATAACTCATTATGATGTAAAGAGTTATACAAAATTATCAACAAAAAACAAATGTTCTACTCAACCCCTTATCAGTCTATAACGAGATAATTCGAATAAATTTATTTTTACTTTTGGAAGCTATTAGATTAGATTGAAATCTCAAATTGTAAAATTGTATATATATTTGTAATTTATTTTGCTATTATTTTAATAACTGAAATGAATAATTTAAAAAAAAAAACAAAAACAAAAATTAGATTGTATATATTTGGTTCTAAAAATTATATAATTGGCCTTTATTTTACTCTTCTACTGTTTGTATTTTATTTATTGATTTTAATGGATTAAGGGTTGTTATCTCTGAGCTATTTGTTGTTAAATTCGCTTATTCTATTAATTATATATAAAAAATAAAAAATAAAAAATAAAAAATAAATAATAAAAACACAAACTAGGGTTTATTGAAAAACAAATTAATTGCAATAAAACTACTCCGCTAACACTAATATATATAAACAATTTAAGCTAGGTGTATCAGAAAAATAGGAAAAACCTAAAAAAAAATAATTTGGATAATTTTTCAAATACATTATAATTTAATAAATAAACAGTATTGGTAATATTGCAAATTAAAAATAAAATTTTATATCATATATTATAAACTAAACCCCATGCAAAAAAATAAACAGAAACAATCAAATAAGTAATAAAAAAGCACTATGTATAACGAAATCCATCTATCCACAAGTAGAAAGTTTACCATAAAACAAATTGTTCAAATTATACGTAGTTGTCCCATTGGGGAATGTTACGTTCATAATTAAACCATAATTTGCAACATGATTACTCCATACAAGTCTTAAAGGTATATAAGAACCTGCAGTAAAATAATAATTTTTATAGTAAACTATAGGATTTGTTACAACAGCACGTATTAACCAGGCATCAGTATCATTTGTTGCTGGATAGCTATTAGTACAACAATCAAATGCTTGTTTCTCATCACTACCAAGCAATAGCCAAGCCACATTATCAGCAAAAATACCAATTCTATAAGTGCCAGTTTCGGGTACATAAAAATATCCTTGTAACGAAATCGTAAAATTATTAATAAATACAACCATATTAAAAAGTGTTTCGTAGTTAATGAAGTGAGTTCCTGTTGAATCTAAAGTTCCACCTGCATTAGGAATATATAATTCTGAAATTCCAGTAGCAGTAGAAATAGGAGTCTGAGTAGCAGCATCATTTGGTCCTTGTGCAGAAGCAGCCGCAATAGCTGCTAAATTATTACTTGGTGAAACCCATTGGTAGTAACTAGCATTTAAACCTTTTCCAATTCCATATTCACTTACGCTTCCGGAATAAGTACAACCACTAACATAACTAGAAGGAACATTTGTGAAAACTTCAACCATCTGTAAACAATTATCTTGCCCACTAAGTGGCAATGTTGTTGTGCTAATTCGAATCGAACTTCCTGAATATGTAACAAAAGTTGTATTAGTACTATATACTATTGGTATATAAACTAAAACTGTTTGAGCATTAGAAACGTAATCATCTGTATAAGTTACAGTACCAGGAATACCGAGTAAACAAGTAGTCACGGTTACAGTCGATCGTACAGGGACAACAACTATAGTTGTTACACTATTTGAAGTGGTATAAGGAGAAGGCAATGATCCCGAATCTGTGTCAATAGAAGTAGTAGTAGATAAAGGCGGAGGAACAACAACAACAGTACCAGGAGTTGTACCAACTGGAGTTGTCGCAGTCGTAGTATAATCTCCACTATAAGGAGTTGAGGGTCTAGATGTGACTGTTACCCATGAAGGTGTATAAGGTGGAACAATAACAACTGTACCAGGTGTAGTACCAACTGGAGTTGTGGCAGTACTAGTTATTGTATTGGAATTAGGAGTAGTAGCAGAAGAAGTTATTGTAACCCATGAAGGAGTATATGGAGGAACAATTACTACAGTTCCCGGCGTAGTACCTACAGGTGTTGTTTCAGTCGTAGTATATGTATTAGAATTCGGGGTAGTAGGAGTGGAAGTGATTGTAACCCAAGAAGGAGTGTAACTTGGTGGTACTTCAATGATAACAGTACCAGGCGTAGTTCCGATAGGAGGAACCGTGGTAGTGGTTAAAACCGATATAGTTGATATTGTCACAGTGGTAGTAGTCATAATGTAGCTAGGAGGTACTTCAATGATAACAGTACCAGGTGTAGT
>JAKTQT010000523.1:2100-13820 GCA_030579355.1 Botryozyma nematodophila | reverse complement strand
ATTCATTGTTTATGGCCAATTATTATTTATTTGTTTATTGTAATACATCTTAAAAAAGTTATTATCATATGTTATTATATTATATTATACTACATTAAACTATATTATATTATATTATACTACATTAAACTATATTATATTATATTATACTACATTAAACTATATTATATTATATTATACTACATTAAACTATATTATATTATATTATACTACATTAAACTATATTATATTATATTATACTACATTAAACTATATTATACTACATTATACTACATTATACTATATTATACTACATTATACTATATTATACTACATTATACTACATTAAACTATATTATATTATATTCTACCATATTATACTACATTATACTACATTATACTATATTATACTACATTATACTACATTAAACTATATTATATTATATTCTACCATATTATGCCATATTATACTATATTACTATATTTTTCGTCTTTAACTATGTAGTTAATATTGTTTTATGTAGAAATAACATACTATTCACTTCATAAATAACTATATATTTTATAACCTTACTTTTGCATTTTATATATCATAGGTTATTTATTTTATATATACCTTTGTATTCATTTTTATTATTTCATAGAGTATCATTGCTACCGTTTAACTTTCTATTGGTAGTTAATTCGCAATGTCAGCTGACAGAAAAATAATCATCTTCCAATAATATAGTAATATAATATTTATTATTATTTAGTAATATACTGTAATAAATAATAATAATCTCCTATAATTAAATAACATAATAATTCAAACAATGAGCAAATTTTAATATTTTAATTAGTCATAGTAAAAATTGCATAACAAATATATATAGTAAAATAAACATTATATAGTAAAAAAATATACATAGTAATATAATAATATAATAGTAAAAAACCATTAACAAATATTAAAAATCGTAAATAATAGTTGTTCACAATGTCTAAATCATCAAATGTAGAAAAACTTGGAATTGAAACATTGGCAATCCATGCTGATGACTCTCTTACAGAATTAACTGATGTTGCACCATCTATTCATCCAACCACCACTTTTAATTATGCTTCAGATCCTAGTAAGCTAAGACCAGTTAGTGATTTTAATGATTTAACTGAAGCTGCTTTATCTGGTGGTTTTATTTATTCAAGAGAATCTACCAGAAATGTTAGTAGATTAGAAGAAGTTTTTGATTCAATACTTGGTTCTCCTTACATTGATGATACTACACAAGGTAAAGAAGAAAATTTAGTAAAGAAAAAAGCTCATTCTGTTGTTTATGGTAGTGGTTTATCTGCTGTTGTAGGCGTTTATACATATTTAAATCCTAAAAAAGTTGCAATTACTGGAGGGTATCATGGAGTTCATGGTATTCTTGATATTTTTAAACGTTTAAAAGGTGAAAATTCATTTGAATTATTACCTTTAGATTGTGATATTGAAAAACTTGGTAAAGGTGATGTAATTCATCTTGAATCTCCAATTAATCCAACCGGTATTTCAATTGACATTTCCTATTATGCTAAAAAGGCTCACTCAAAAGGTGCTTTCTTAGTAATTGATTCAACTTTTGCTCCTCCTCCTTTACAAGACCCTTTCCAATTTGGTGCTGATATTGTTATTCATTCTGCAACTAAATATTTAGGTAGCCATTCTGATTTACTTGCTGGAGTTGTTGCTGTTAAAAGTGAAAAAATTAGACAAGCTTTACATGCTGATAGATTGATTTTAGGTTCAATGCCTGGTTCTTTAGAAGCTTGGCTTTTATTAAGATCCTTACGTACTTTTAAAATTAGACTTTTAACTCAATCCCAAAATGCTACTAAACTTGTAAGTTGGCTTGTTGAAGTTAAAAATTCTAAAAAATATAATTTTATAAAACAAATTTATCATTCTTCTTTACAAGATGAACCTTTTGTTAAGCAACAATTAAAAGGTGGTTACGGTCCAGTATTTTCATTTGAATTCACAAAGCCTGAAATTGCAAAAACTTTCCCTTCAAAACTTCACTTATTCCATCATGCTACTTCTTTAGGAGGTGTGGAATCTCTTGTAGAATGGAGAGCAATGTCTGATCCAAAAGTTTCTCCTTCGTTAATCAGAGTTTCTGTCGGCGCTGAAGATGTTGATGATTTAATTAATGATTTCAAGCAAGCTTTTGACACTTTTGCATAGTGTTTAAGTTGTATATATTACGTATTGTATTATTTATTTATTCATTATCTATATTATATTTTTATTATATATATTTATTTTAATATTTATTATATTACACATTTTATTTATATTTATTATATCGTCAAGTCATAAAATATAGTACTGTATAACAAATCATGCAAATTATTATACACTTAGGCAATCAACATATCCCATCCACGATCAGACATCACATTCTGCCACTCCCAGCCGCCCGAAGCACTATCCCAACGACTCCAACACTCCTTCATGATATCTATAGCAGCTTCTATATTTCCATATCCGCACCATTTTTTAACATGAAAAAATCTATCAATAACATATTGCCTGTCATTTGGGAATATTGTATGACATCCAATTGCAAATAAAGGGAAAATTAAAAATGTCTCTGTAGGTGAATAAGTTGGTAATATGGAAATAACTTCCAGCCCTTTTTTTACGGTTTCTTGTATTTGGCTACTTGCTAAGCCTTCCTTGTATGATAAAACCCTGTATAAACATAAATACGCGCACAGTCTATGCAATTCTGCTAAAGATATTAAATCTTTTTTGAAATGATGTGTTCTAGATACACTTTTTTCGGTTGTTGAAACATAAGCTTTGACAGGTGGAGTTTTTATTGCTTCATAAAATCTGGCATTACTATTATAACTATAATTAATATTGTTGTCATTCCCATTTCCATTTTCAAATAAATCAGTTTCTTCTGTTACATTTGAAATTCCATTTTGATTTCCTTCATCAGTATTTAAGCTTGCAAAATTTAAAGGTGGACTCCATAATTTTAGCTTTTCTTCAAGTTCTAAAGCATGTAGAAGTCTGTCAGCAAACTGCTCTCCATCTAGACTATCATTTATATTATTCATATTTAACGAAGATCCATCAGTATCCCAGGTGTTTAAACTTGATTGACCTTGGGATTTAATTACTTGAACATGAAATTGGCAAACTTCATTGATAATTTCAAATAAATCCCCAGCAATTCCTGTCAATGCCGCAATCATGGATTGCTCGCAGTGGTTAGAGTTTGATAGTTTATAGGTGTTTTCGAGGTTTTGAAAGGATGTAAATGACGTTCCAATGGGGATTGCAGGATTCCCGGAGTAATTTGCCATAGAGTTTTCAAAAGTAGTATCAAAAGACGTTTCAAAAGTATTTTTAAAAGCATCTCGAATATTAATAGGTGGTTTATAATTCAATTCTGAAAGTGAATTTAATGAGGGAACCTCACTAAATTCATTAATGAAAGAAGTTGGAGCTGTGGTAGATGTCGATTCAGTTGATAAAATTAAAGGTTTCGCCGTGTTAGAACTAGTTGAAGAGTATAACGAAAAACTACTAGGATATTGACGGATATAGTTCTTTTGCCAATACATTCCACACATCACATTGCAATAAAGCCAATAATCATAAAAAAATAATTCAATTAAATTATTCGAATGATTATAGTTGTTTTTAAACGTATTTTTTGAATTTTCTCTAGCAACTAATAATTTATGCAAACCATCAATATGACGAATAGTGTTACCTTTTTTATCACCAGAATAAAGGCCAGTAGCTGATAAAATCATTACGGTTGCAATTGTATTCAATGAAGTTGCAGTGTCAGTTTGTTTCAAATCTTTAGAAGTCATTTCAACAGATTTATAATAGTGGAAATTAATTTCATTTAATAAAATTTCTCTCTTTTCTTTATTATTATTATCATTATCTGCCAATATTGAAATATAAGGTTCATTATCCATTGCAATTAACATTGAATATGCAGACATATGTAGTAAAGCATGCATAAGTGGTTCATGCTGAATTGCTATTGGTACAATTATATTTAAAAATGGATTTTTATTCTCATCTATGACCAAGGAACAAACTTTAACTACGTTTCTAACATAATGTTCGAAAAATTGTCGTTGAAGGGGTGAATTTATTCCACCGATTAAAGTTTTAACCTGTTTTAGAAGAGTAGGTGTTTTAAATATTTGCATATAATTATCATTGTGAATAATTTCGTTTTCGATTTCATTATTGTTTTTCTTATTAACAACTTGAGTTTCGTTCAAGTTGTTAGATATATAGTTGAAGTTTAGTTTTTCGTTGCAATTTATAGGATTTGAGTATGAATTTGTGAGCAAGTTTGAATTTAAAGTTTTAGTTTCGTATCCTGGGAAGATGTTGCTATCCGAAGAACATGAGTTAGTTAAAGGGCTTAAATGGTTTAAAATGGGATTTATATTTAAATTGTTTAAAGGACTTAGACTAGGATTTAAATTGTTATTGATATTATTGATATTGTTGATATTATTTATATTACTATTATCATTGTTAGTATTATCGTTAATGTTATTGACATTATCAATATTATTGTTATTAATACAATTTAAATTGTTGATATTGCTACTATTAATATGAATATCATTGTTAGTATCAGAATTTATTACAAAATTATTTGCAATTAAAGAAGACCGAATTACTTCTCGTATAGAATTAATTTGGTGGTTCATATTAGGATTCGAGGCAGTCTGTCGATTTGGATTTTTTGGTTGAATAAAAACATCAAATTCTTCACCATTTATTCCTACAGTAATTGAACTATTATTAGGCTTTATATTTTTAGTCTTTTTCACCCATACTACCTTCTCTCTGTATCCTTCACATACAAATCCATTTTTTTGACAATTATAACATTCTGGTTTATTTTCGTCACATTTTTTTTTTCTTTTTCTGCAAGTAAAACATCCAGTTCTACTACGAGTTTTTGGTTTACTTGTTTTAGTAACACTTAAATTGAAATTATTTGGTATTTCTGTAGATGACATTCTGGCATATTTACGTAGTTTACACACATAATATGATGGTATTTGTACGATGGTGTATGTACGATGGTATAAGTACTATGGTATATGTGCTAAGGAATATGTGCTAAGGAATATGTGCTATGGTATATGTACTATGGTATGACTTATGATATATGGTATACTATGTAATTGTATTCAGTACTTAGATATTTGCTGTTAATAAATTTATACTAGACTGAGGATATCAAAGCATATTAAGCAGTTTGTTATGTTATTATTACTGTTTAATTTTATATATTATAAAGTCGTTATTATTGTATTATAAACTGTGTTATAAGTTAATGTAATACAATATTGGATTTATTTTAGTATTTAATTATTTATTTTGTATTTATTTTTATTTTTTATCTATTTTTTATTTATTTTTTATTTATTTTTTATTTATTTTGTATTTATTTTTTATAGTTTGTGTAACTATTGAATTCTATACTATCACCATGGAGGTTTATTAAATCTGCGGCTATGAACGTGTGATATGGGATTATATTAATATTGTGTATACGCCGTTTATTTGGTTTCTTTGCTTTGTGCAGTTTGCATTTAGATTTTATGTAGATTTTATGTAGATTTATTTAGTTTTATGTATTTTGTATGTGTTTTGTATGTATTTTGTATGTGTTTTGTATGTATTTTGTATGTATTTTGTATGTATTTTGTATGTACATAATAGTTTTGAATTTTTCTATTTTTTTATTTTGTTTCATCAAGCTATGTACACAATTACATATACATGCTAATAACAATTTCACATATTTATTCCTATTAACGGAAACAATTTGATTTACAGTTTCTATTTTTATTTATTTTTTGTTTTCTATTTTTATATTTTTTATGTTCTATTTTTAAATTTAAGTGTACGAATCACATTCATACGCTCTTACAAAATGATTTTAGTTGCCAGCAGGTGACATACTATATCCGATTATTTGTGCTGTTATTTATTTATAGTATTTACGTATAAGCTACTTGTGTTATTTTTTATCTTATTTATGTTCTAAGCTATTGTGTAATTTATTTATATTATCTAAATTCTACTACACTTATAAAACTATATCCTACATTATATTCTCTATTATATATTCTTTAATATATTGTGTAACTAATTATTAAAACCTATATTTACTATTAATATTAGTCTGTACAGTAGTATACTATCTATTTCTATGGTTTAGCTATCATAATATACTAATCTGTTGTGTATCTTATTATATGTATAGTAAACGATATTTTACACTTATACATACACTATAGATTATATAGTATGAAATACATGATATATGATATACACTATACAATATACACTATATGATATACACTATATAATATACACTATATTACATTATTACACCTTTCTAATCTTACAAATTAAATCTAGAAAGGTTGCATGCAAATTATCAAAACACAGCCCTGACAACGAGATATTCAACAATCAAGTCTGTCATATTTACATTCCTAACTTAAAAAATAATACATACTATATAGTTTAATTGTTTATTTTTTAATTACTTATATTTATCTACTTCATTTATTTTATTTATACATGTTTCTTATAATATTACTATATCAAACGTATTATAATTGCTTTATTTATTTATTATTTTGCCATTTTTCCACGTTTCCACGTTTCCATAATTCCAGATTATCACTTTTGCCAACACCCTAATCCTGGATCAATTTCCCAAAATGGATTTACAGAATTTGCTGGAATGTTTATATACATTTATTTCATCAAATACATACAAAAAAAGCATATCTTTTTAGCATATTTTATAGTATATTTCAAACATGTGAAATTTTCAATTAAACATTTGTGAAAAAATAATATTTTATTATATTCTTAAGTAAAAAACTCTTGTTTTTAATTTTTTTCTCTTTAAAATTACTATTAGAATTCACGATGTCATTGCTTACATAACAAGCAATATGCTCCTATTTCGCTGCACATCGACCAATAAAAAACAATATTACATAATAATCATTAATAAGATAAGTGATTTTTGCTGCTAATAATTAATTTATAATGTAAACCCAAAACTATATAAACACAGTGTTTGGATATTTTTCTTTCTTTTTTTCCACTTTATTTTAAACAATAAACTAGTCTGTTTTAATATCAATTATAATTCAAATCTACTTTACAAATTTTTACTGTTACAAACCAATCTATAATCTTTAACAATGGTCGATCTCTCTTGCAAATGTGTTGAATGTAAATGTGGAACTACCTGCAAATGTGGAACTGGTGAATGTTCTCAACCAACTCAATCAAAAACATGTGCTTGTGCTAAGAAATGTGAATGCAAGGATTGTGCTTCTGCTTCTTGTTTATGTGGATCTTCTTGTACTTGTCCTAAGGAATCCAAGTAATTGCTTTAATCTAAAAATATAGCTATGTTTTCTATCTAATGCTATCTTTAACAACTAATTATGCTTCTATCATGATCTTGCTCTGTACTCGTTGTGTTTTTTTAAGTAGCTAATATACTTAATAATTATTTTCAATTTCAGTAATGTAAAATAAAATGCACATATCAACATATATATTAACATATGTATAAACACATACATAAACATATATATAAACACATACATAAACTAAAACATATAAACATTATTTAGTAATAATGCACTACATGTTCCTACTCATGATGGTAGAACAACATACACACAAACAAAATAGTAAACAATACGCTACATATATCTATAACTAAAATGACAATAACTACATACAATCGGAAATAAAGTATTCAAACTAATCTTAATCAAAATCAGCCTTGAGAACATATCTATAACGAGCTTTACCCTCATGCATCATGGTAACAGCCTTTGAACAATCTGTCATTGGAAGAACCTGTATCCAAGACTCTACTTTGTCCTTTACTGCTAAATGAAGCATCTCTTCAGCTTCCTTTTTAGATCCAATAGCTGAACCAGCTATTTTTCTATTTCCAAGTAATAATGGAAAAGAGCAAAACTTCATAGTTGCCCCGTCAGGTACACCAATCACCACTAAAGTACCGCCAACTTTTAAAAGTTCTAAATATGAATCTAATGGTAAATCTTGAGCAAAACTTGTAACTAAAAGAATATCTAAACTTTTTAAATGATTTTGATACCAATTTTTATCATCGCCAGTTGAAATAAAATGAGATGCTCCCATTTTAAAACAATCTTCCTTTTTCCTATCTGAATGCGAAATAGCTGTTACTTCTGCTCCCATTTTGTGAGCAAACATTAATCCAAAATGTCCTAATCCACCTATTCCAACAATTCCAACTTTTGTACCCTTCTTAACATTATTTCTTAAAAGGGGTGAAAATAATGTTAAACCGCCACACATCATTGGAGCAGCAATTTCTTCTTTTAGTCCATCAGGAATTGGAAAAACAAATCTTTCATGAACTCTAGAATAATTTGCATACCCACCAAATGATTTTACTCCATTAGGATATCTACTATTGTATGTTAATACCTGTTTTGAACAATATTGTTCATTATCATGATTACATTCTTCACAATTAAAACATGAGCATGAACAAGCACCAACTCCAACAAGATCACCAACTTTAATATCTTTAACCTTTGATCCTACACGAACAACTTTACCAGCGATTTCGTGTCCAACAACTACTGGATAGTCTGTTGGTCCCCATCCTGATCTTAATGCATGAATATCGGATCCACAAATACCACAGTAATCAATTTTGATATCTACATCATGTTCTTCAAATTCTTTTGGTTTGAATTCTATTAGTTTTAAATCATTCCAATGTTCAGCATCGGAACAAGCATAACCAAGAAAAGTATCTGGATAACCCATTTTAATATGTCTTAAGTATTGTAAATTATTTAAGTTATTTCTAGTTGTTAGTAACGTATATTATTAATTATTTGTGTGTTTACAATTTATCTATTAAAGCCATAGGCAGCTATTTATATATATACGGGAGAAACCCATTCTGTAGAAATCGATGATGTGTCTTTATTACAAATTTAAATGTTTATCTATATGAACTACTTCACAGCTTGTTTCCTTGGTACCATCCAATCAAAAACAAGTTTTAGATCAACCCTTTTACAGCACATGCCTCTCGGATACATGTCATCCGAATTTCATATACTAATTAGTATAATCTTTAATTAATTAACAGGTATCAAACAATTTGCACTTGAGTTCTGTAGTTTATTATTAATCAAAGCTTCTATTTAAGCGTTTTTTTAGTTTACAAGTAACTGGATCAACTGCCTAAAATAGTAACAGTTAGGGTTAGAAATTTTTTTATTGGTCAGTTTGTTTACATATAAATTTTTTTTCTTAAAATAATTACTAATATGACGTTTATAATTAATTTTTGTATTACATTGTATTACAACACTTTATATATTTAGTATTAATCAAGATCATGTAGTATTACGTTGTAATACTACTCATTATTACATACCATATTATCCTATAATACAATGTATTATATGATAAAGTTTTTAGAAAATTATAACTTTTCCTTATCAAAATCAGCTTTAAGCACAAACCTATAGTGAGCCTTACCTTGGTCCATTAATTCAACAGCTTCCTTACACTTGGACATTGGCATTTCTTGAATCCAAGTTCTGATATTCTTATCTACTGCAAGCTTGAACATTTCCAATGCTTCAGCTTTCGAACCCACATTTGTTCCTCGTAAAGCATAATTTCCAGTCATAAGAGTCATGGCATTCAATGGAGGAAGATTTCCCTCTGGAATACCTATTAATACTAAAGTTCCACCGACACTAAGTAAATTAAGATAACCTTCAATTGGAGCGTCTAAAGAAAAATTTGTAGTCATAATAACATCTAAAGAACGTATATTATCAGGATTAGACATCCAATTAGGATCATTTGCTGTTGAAATAAAATGAGAAGCACCCATTTTATAAGCATCTTGTTCTTTACGATTTGAATGTGAAATTGCAGTAACTTCTGCACCCATTGCAGCAGCAAACATGACACCAAAATGACCTAAACCTCCAATACCAACAATACCAACTTTAGTACCTTTCTTAACACCAGCACGTTTTAATGGTGAAAATAAAGTTAATCCTGCGCACATCATTGGTGCGGCAACATCAGGTGGAATTTCAGATGGGATTGGAAATACAAACTTTTCGTGCACTCTTGCATAATCTGCATACCCTCCATATGATTTCCAACCTTCTGGATATCTTGAATTATAAGTATCAATAACATTTCTATAATATTGTTCATTATCATCATTACAATCTTTACACTTCATACAAGAACAAGAACAAGCACCAACACCAACTAAATCACCAACTTTGATACCTTGTACTTTAGGACCAACTTTGACAGCTTTACCAACAATTTCATGACCAACAACAACTGGATATATAATTGGACACCAACCTAATCTAAGAAAATGAATGTCTGATCCACAAACACCAAAATAATCAATTTTTATATAAATATCATGAACTTGAAAATATTTTGGTTTATATACGAATGGTTTTAAATCTTTCCAATTTTCTTTATCAGACACTGCGTAACCGTGGAAAGTATCTGGATAGACCATAGAAGTAGTGATAATTTATATAAAAAAAAATAAAAATAAGAAAAAATAAAATAAAAAAAAAAAATTAAAAAAAAAAAAAAAAAAAAAAAAAAAAAAAAAAAAAAAAAAAAAAAAAAAAAAAAGACAATCAATTAGATAATAGTAAAGATTTATCAAAAGAAAAATTACACCAATCTAAAACCCAAATTGTGCACTTACTTGATCTCTTTATATACTTTTTAAGATCCAAAGTCGATTAAAATTGCAGTATGTTAAAGTGAAATCAATTCCCTAAAAAAGACTAGATTGTAGTATTAGCGAAAAGATAAGGTTTAATTAAGCAAAAAATATTTTTTAGTAATTTCACGGCTATTTTTAATAATAAATAAGAATAAATATGTAAGTATTTTAAAATTATTTGTCATTTTCTTAAAGAATATTAGTAATTCTATCTTCCGGATATCGTGTCTTAGATATAAAGATTTTTTTTTATCGCAATCAATTTAGTTGTCATGGATGTTGCCGCTCATGTAGATTTGGTTTTTTTATAGAAAGCTTTAAGTTTAATTGGCTGTGAGTTGTATTATAATTTATTAATTATTTTAATTGTTATTAAAGATGTTTATTATTATAATTATATTTTAAATAGAATTTTACATAAAAATACAAATGCAAAAAATTAAATCATCTGTATTGCATTTTTAAATAATAATAACTGTAAAATTAAAAATAAAACATTGATAGTTTTAAACGATTTCAACTAACTTTGTACCCGTATTAGGCTGTTGCTATGGTTTCTCGGTAGACTAAATAGAAGCTAATATTAGCAAATTAAAAAATAAGTTCAGTCTTCTATACTAGCAAATTGTACAAAGCGTTTCTTACATAGTTTGTTAGTAAAATTAATAGATATTGGATGAATATTTTATTAATATCCAACAAGCACTAGTAAATAGCGACGTTTACTGTAGCGTATATTGTAGTTTAACTATTAAATTATTAGTAAATAATACATACGCAGTAAACATTGTAAAAACTCTACAGAGCTGAAATGAGATAGCATTTATCAGTTAGCCTTGAAAAAAGCTGTATACATATCCAGTT
>JAKTQT010000521.1:0-12761 GCA_030579355.1 Botryozyma nematodophila | reverse complement strand
ATTTCAGCTCCTACTACCACTACAGTTGCACCGATTGGTACTGTACCTGGTACAGTGATAATTGAACTTCCTCCTACGTACACTCCTTCATGGGTCACAATAACTTCAATGCCTACCACTTTCAATTCTAATACATACACAACTACTAGAACAACCCCAGTAGGAACTACACCTGGTACGGTTGTGATTGTTCTTCCTTATACACCTTCATGGGTTACTATAACTTCAATGCCTACCACTCCTAATTCTAATACTTATATCACTACTAAAACGACTCCAGTTGGTACAACACCAGGCACTGTTGTCGTTGTCCCTCCATATACGCCTTCTTGGACTACAATTACATCTAGACCAACAACTCCTTACAGTGCCGGTTATACCACAACCTTAACAACTCCAGTTGGAACAATTCCTGGAACGGTTGAAATAATCCCTCCTCCTTTAGCAACTTCTACTTCGATATATACTAATTCTGGAACTTTACCTCCACCTTATACCACATCATTTAATTCAACCAGCTTAGTAGTAATACCAGTGAGATCCACAACTACAATTTCAAAGTGCCTTGCTGGTATTCCTGGTGTGGTCACATACACAGATAATTATGCTTCGATTGCTCAAACGGTCGAAGTTTATCATCCTATTGTTTACATAACAGAATCCTCACATAATACATACGCAGGTGCAACTATGTCTATCAAGACTACTACTTTACCCCTCAAAAGTAATGACTTTTGCACTGCATATGTCTCAATAATTACTTATTATCCTACGAATTATTATCCAGGTTGTTCACAAAGTCCTGGGACAATTGTCGGCTTAAATGTTGGGTATTATTATTGGCTATCATATAGAGGGGATGCTGAATGGAGTTCAGCTGTTAGTGCATACTATGGTAATATGTATGCTACACAGAAGCCCATGTCTACAAATACTGGAATTACAAATATATATGTATCAAATTATTTTTGTGATCTGGATCCAGTCACTGACGGTTGTATTGAACACAAAGATCTTTTTGGCATGTCAGTTTGGATTAGCAATTTTACGCTCGCTTTCGAAGGTTACTTTTATGCTCCAACCACTGGTAGTTATAAGATTAATATTTATGCAGATAATTTTGGCTTGCTATATATTGGAGAAGTTGCTGCATTCACATGCTGTAAATTGGATTCTGTACCAAAGACAAACGTACCACCCACTCTTGACGCATCATCTACAGCTCTCACAAATGTTGTAACTACTGGTACATTTTACTTCACCGCAGGGTCATACATTCCTATTAGATATGTTTGGACCAATGTTAATTATGCTTATGGCACTTCTGTTACATTTACATTTCCAAATGGCACTACAACTGGTGATTTGCGTAATTTGTATGGAAATTTAAAAAATTGCTAATTGATAAATAATTATAATTCTTCTATTTTTCTATTGAGCCCACTAAAAAAATACTAGTTAGCTTAAACCTCTAGATGTTTAAATATTTGAAGATAAATTAAAAAAAAAAGTTTGAAGTTATTTATTGTCTGGAATAAAGACTTTTATTTATTTTTCGTTTGTTACTTAGAAGTAAATCGTCAAGAATATATTATTAATTTATTATAATAAATAGGATTCATTTTTATTAAGACCTACCGTCTAAATTTTATACTTTAAAAAGTGAATTAACGTAATAATTCAAATTTTACTAGAAAATAAAGAATAGTTGCAAAAAATTTTAAAAAGTTTTTAATACAAAGAACTTAATAAGTAAGATAAAAAGCAAAATTTTAAATTAAGTTATAATCCTGTTATTTAATTTAAGAGTTGAAATCAGCAAACAACATTTTATAAAATTGAAGATCCAAAAAAATAAACTATATTTCCCACACAAGCAAATCAAATTTTGCGTAATATCTGTTGGAAACAAGTAAACCATATGTATTCTCATAGTAACCACTATCATCTTACACTAGGTCTTATGTTTTGGATATCCATGGAAATTATTGATTTTTATAGAAAACAGTTTAATTTTAGCAAAATACAACTTAATTTTTATAGAAAACAATTCAATCTTTGTAAAATATAATTAAATTTGTATAAAATACAATATGTTTTTGAGAATACAGGCAATAGTCTACAATAGATTCTCAGTTCATAGTGTAACTTAAAAAAATATCCTTTTATTAATCAATAAATTTTTAGTAGATTTAATACGCTTCCATCTAAGTATTTCATAATATTAATATTTATATGCATTTGTAAAGTTTTTTTTTATTAGAAATGAATATTTGTTATGTTACATTTCTTAATCTATAGGTTTCAGGGTTAAAAATATACACTCCATTTCAAGACTGGGCTGATTAAAAGAATTTACCGTTGGGTTATTTTTTTTATTTATTGTATTTTATTTTTTATTCCTTTCAAATAATTGTTTTTTTAGCTCCAGTTTTTCCAAAGTTTCCAGGCCGATGAATTATTTATTGCTTAAAACAACTTTCACTTTCTAATACAAAGCACACTTCATACTTTTCTTGCATTTAAATTTTCTACCACATGCGAATGAAAGATAAAGTACAGATGAATATATATTAATGTGTATAGATATTGGATACTATTTATTTATCAGATTAACTATTAAAGAAACAGATATTTGTTTGTGAAAAAATCCATTTAATTTTTATGTAAAAATCCAAGCTAAAATATATTGAACTATCATATAGCAAGAAAGCTACAATTAAATTTAATGCACGTTATATTCAGTATTTAAAATAGATACTAAAAGTAAAAATAATTATAATTCCAGTGGTTACTGATCTCATTATATTTATTATTATTATTATTATTATTATTATTATTATTATTATTATTATTATTATTATTATTATTATTATTATTATCTACAAATAATTCTTAATAAGTTGTAATTTTAAAATATTTTCTATTAAATTTTTGCATACATCTTTTATGAATTTTATCAACTCCAGTGCTTTTTTCTATACTAAATAGTTTGGTAGTTGTGATATTTAATATACGTATGCCATTGGTTCATAATCTCATGTACTCTATATGCTTTATATACATGTGCAGGTTTTAACTTACAGTATAAATTAGCGTAGGGTTTGAATGAAGAAATTAGAGTAGCTATTTTCAACAGTTAAAAATACAAAGTAACCCAATGAGATTTATGAAAATGAACATCTCTATTAATTTTTACTTTTATTTGAATAAATTTAATTTGGTTATAATAATTACTTTATTAATTTTATTAATTTTTTTTGTTGCATATCTGTTATAATATATATGTGTATGTATTAATTTATCCCATTGTTAATATTATATTTCATTATATTTTTGAGCTTCTTAATTAAACTACTAAGTAAATTCACAGAAAAATTAGATAAGCAAAATTAAGTGGATATAAAATAATAAAAGTAAAAAAGAACACGCGCAAAAATCAATTAAGCAGAAAAATTTGCAATAATAATTCTTAACTTATACCTATTAATTTTTTTTTTTATTTCTTTCCAATAAATGTTATTATACTAGAATTATATTTTATAAAATACAAAATATATTTTAATAGTCAATAAAGAGAAAGCGAAAAAGAAAAACATGCATATCAATATTTAATGAGCAAAAATTTTCTTTATCTATACAACATTTTAATTTACAAACGATAAATTTTTTTGATCAGTTTTAACCAAGAGCTGCGTTATGTCGATATTGAGTATTAACTGTAAAACATAATAGGCGTCCTGATAATTTTTAATAAAAATACTAATAAAATGAATGTAAATGAAATAAAAGTGATACTAAACTGGTTTGATAAAAAGATGAAAAAAACAAACGAAATAAAATTAATTTTACTCCATCATTTACTTTAGATCATAAAAAGCTTATGACCGTACCATGATAGATAATATTTTCTGAAAAAAATAAAAACTTTTATTTTATAAATTTAGATAGTCAGATAAGTATATTATAAAATATCACTTAATTAAAACAATATTGACACCAATATTATTTTTTTCAAAAAAACATTTAATTTGGGCTCATGGATTTCATATTGCCTATACAATTTCCGAAAAAAAATGTTAAATTAGTAGAATCAAAGTAATTTAATTATTGTATTTGTTTACTGTGATAAAATGTAAAATAGAATTGTAATTATTAATACTGATTTGCTAAATATTTTAATTAAGTCATATATAAATAAAATAATAAGCAAAACATTAATAAAAATAGTTCACTTTAGTCTAATAGGAAATTTAAATGATTGTAAAACCCTGAAATAGGGTTTTCTGTCAGCCTAAATTTGAGCTTAAATAAGAAAAATGGCTTTGAAAGAAAGTAATTTTATTAAATTTTGATTGAGTTAAATTAAAAAACTCTGCTTCACAGCTTCAATATATATTTGTTTTTACTTGTTTATAAGTTAGTTTCCACGATCTATAATTTCCTAATGTATCATTAGAAATTTATCAGATCTGGCATACCTACTTTTTAATCATTGTTTCAATAAAAAGAGCGCTATTAAAATTAAACTTTAAAATTTTTAAACAAAAAAATATGATTTCAAAATGGTAGTACTATTCTACAAAATATAAATAATTGAAAATATATGTTTATTCAATATTGAAGACATAGTCTTGAATATAATAAAATAAAATAAAAAAAATTGCAAAATGGAATAAGTAAAACAGCATTGAAAATAGCGTTAAAAAAAAAAAAAAAATTTGATTCTAAATTAGGTCTAAGAAAACTAGCTCTAGTATTCAATCATATATAATATACTGAAAAATAAAAAGAGTACTACATACTTGTTCGGAAGGTAGATAAGATATTTCAATCACAGTAAATAATATGAAAGATGTTAAAACCCTAATCCAATATAATGTTTAACAATTACCATAGAAATTTACTATATAGAAAAAACACGCTTTAATTAACTAAGAAATAATTAAAACTGAGATTATACTAGATTTTCTTTAAAATAGATTAGAACATTATACAACTGATATAGGTCTCTTGTAAGAGTGAAAAGGATAATAATTAATAAAGAAAACTTTTTTTTATTTAATTTTATTGATTCATTTAAGTTGGTTGAAAAATATGGGTCGAGCAGAGTTTGGAACACCCAAATATGTTGCGAATCAAATGAAATCCAGAGGACTTCAAAGACTTAGATGGTATTGCCAAGCTTGTGAAAAACAATGTAGGGATGAAAATGGATTTAAATGTCACATATCATCAGAGTCACACGTACGAAAGATGTTGGTTTTAAACGAGAATTCAAAGGGTCATTTAGATGAGTATTCTGAAAAGTTTAAAAGCGATTTTTTATCTTTATTGCGCACATCTCATGGAGAAAAAACTATTAAGGCAAATAGATTTTACCAAGAATATATTTCTAACAAAACTCATATTCATATGAATGCAACTAAATGGAGGACACTATCTGAATTCATAAAGTATTTGGGTAGGGAAGGTTATTGCAGAGTCGCTGCTGTTGATGACTTAGAGGATAATAATGGAAATGAAAAATCATCTTCATCTGACATTTTTACTATTTCTTGGATAGATAATTCTCCAGAGGCTTTAAAAAGAGCCGAAGCGATTAGGAAAAAGGAAAGGGCAGAAAAAGGAGATGAAAAAAGAGAAATGAAAGAGCTCGATAGGCAAGTCAAAATGGCATTTAAAGGAAGTAAAGAGCAAGAACAGAAGGAAGAAAATCATTCTTTACCACGTAAAGAAGCAAAAGCACAATCAGAAAATGGGAAAAAACCAATGGTTTTTGGAATAAGTCTTAAAATAGATAAACCAAAGACTACTAATCCTTTAAAATCTAATCCTTTCAAGCGAAAGGCTACGGGTGGTATTTCGAAGCCTAAAAAGGTTTAGATTTTTATGGCCAAATATGGCACGCAAATATTTTTTACAAATAAAAAGTAATATATATAAGGACGAAAAAAAGAAAAGTGATACAACTTGTATCTGTTACGACGTGATGATAAAATGACTTCAACATATTTCACTATATAAGCAACTTGGAAACAATATTTATTTATAATTCTATAAAACTTTTACTATTCAAATTGACATAATATAATATTAATGGAAAGCATAAACTAAATCATTCTTATAAAACAAAACCAAAAAAGACATAAAATCTAGTCTAGTCTAATGTTTCTTCCTTACAGTAGATATTATATCCATCTTTTAATTCCTTCATTAAAGGATCGTTAATCTGTGGAGATAATGGGGCAAGTAAACCAGGAGTAGAGATAGAACCATTCAAGACTTGTTTAACAGCAATAGCACAAGGAATACCTACAGTTCTGGCCATAGCAGAGTATCCATTTGGAATACCATATTCTACTAAAGTTGAAGTGCGAGTTTCAGTTTTTCCATTGGGCCAAGAGATGTCAAATTTGTGTTGAAGGAATACTAAATCCCTTTCATCATTTTCGAATTGCATTTTATCTTCTAAAGTTGCACATAAGGTATCTAATGGATTACCTCTTGGATGAACTTTAACAGTAGTTGAAAAGAGATCTAACCAGCGGAAACCATTAAGAATTTGTGATTTTTCTTCATTTGATTTGAATTTTGTCTTTGAAGAGATTGCTGCAATCAAATCAGATTCTTTAGATGAAGGAGACTTAAGGATATGTGCAAGTGTATCAGCCCAAGAAGGAGGAGAAGAGTTTTTGGGGTTTAAAAACTCATCTGGAGTATCGATTAAGAATCCTATATCAACTAAAGCACGAACAAACTGTGGGAAACCATCATAACGAAGAGTACCACGAATAATACTTTGTGCCTCTGGGATATGATATCTTTCCTTGTAACCAGTTGAATCTCTGTTTGGATAGGCGACAAAATTATAACCCATATAACCAGTAAAATAAGGAACAGCAGATGACATTAAATCTTTACCATTAATTTCGGAGATAGCACCATTTTGATAAAATTTTGCATCATTTCTAAGAGCAAGTAAAACACCTCTAGAAGACCAAGAGAATTTATATCCTAAAGGATTATTTGAACATTCAGGAGCTGGTAAACCACCGCAGTAAGAAAGGAAAGCATCAATTTTTCCTCCCTTCTTGTGTACTTCATCAATAGTTTTAACTGCGTATAAATGATCAATACCAGGATCTAAACCGATTTCATTCATTACAACAATTCCAGCTTTTTTAACTTCATTTTCAAGACTTTGAATAGCTGGTGAAATATATGAAGTTGTAACTACATGCTTTTTAAATCTAATTGCTGATTCAATTACCTTTACATGATAAGTATAAGGAATGAGTGAAATGACTAAATCAACTTTTGCCATTTCAGCATCTAAAGCTTTAGCATCTTCGACATCAATTGAAATAGCCTTTGTGTTTTTAAATCCCTCTGCTAATGCTTGTGCTTTTTCTAATGTTCGGCATCCAATTGTTAAATTGTATCCTTCAGTCTTTGATAAAACATCTACAGTAGGTTTGGCGACAAACCCTGATCCTAAAAGAAGTACACTAGGCATGATTATGTAATTAGATTAATAATCCTTTAAATTTGAATATAATATAATTTGAGATTTAATGTGAAAGAAATAATTTCCAATTATTTCTTTTATGAATTCTGAAAATTAAAGATCCTAGAAAAATTTGGCTAAAATTTTAGTAATAATTGAAATTTTAATGATAATATCAATAAAATATCTAAAAATTAAAATATAATATTAATAAATATCAATAAAAAGTAGTCTATTAGCAATCGTTAAATAAATAAAAAACACTTTTAATTGAAGTTGATATATAGTGAAAACTTTTTAATAGGGTAACTTGTTGCTATAAGAATATTTTTACTTTCTATATTTAGTTGCTATATTATTTGTATTACGTGATAATACAGATATTGATTGTTTTATTCTTTTTTTGTTATTTATATGATAATGTACTTGTTTTATTTCTGTCTTTACGAGAATTAAATATTTTGCAAATATTTTTAATTGTAGAATAATAGTGAAAAGTGGTAAATAAGTTTAATTTAAATAAGAAAAAAAATATAGTGCTTTAAATTTAATAAAATATTAGGATAATTTCACTCCATAGATACCTAAAATTAAAAAAATAATGACTAATCATTTCTTCATAATGATAGAAACAGCTACAAGAAATGGAAATTCTATAAAAACTTTAGGAAAAAAACCATTTAAAACTAACAAAGTGACAAACATGAATATTTTTAATAAAAATCACTATAAAATTCAATTTTTCTCTATAAATCCTTAGAATTTTAAAGAATTGTCCTCAAAACTCACCCCGCTATAGTATATTGGGTAGTATCTATGGAAACCATGACAACACATTCATCTTTAAATAAACTTACTATGATTCAATTCATTTTTAAAACCAAAACAAGTCAAAACAGATGATTATTTAAATTTAGATATCAAAAAAATAGAATTAAATTAACAATTGGAATATTAATAAACAGTTGATAATTAGAATATTTAAACTTTGTTAAATATGGCTAACGAAATCTCAGAGTATGTTTTTTTTTTTTTGGAAATTTGTAGAATTTATGTCTCATGTTTCCATTTCTATTTATATTTCTAAATTTATTATTTTTCGTACTATTAAAACTAACAATTAGATACATATCTCAAATTCCGATAATCACAAGGATATTAATATTTTCAACTTTATTGGTTCAAGTTCTAGATAAACTTATGATAGTAAACCCTGCTGATTTAGTAGTAATATATAAACCAAATTTACAATTATGGAGACTTATTACTTCATTTGTTGTTATACCTGGAACAATGTATACTAGGATAACAGAAATATATTTTAGTGGGTTTGAAAAATAAAAAAAAATTAAAAAAAAATTGAAAATAATAATAATTATATTTAATTTCCGAAAATTAAATACTAATTGGTATAGTGTACACTTATTCAAATAAGCTTGAGACTGAAAAATTTTTACGAAATACTGCAAATTATGTTTATTATTTAATAATAGTGGGTGCAGCAATATTGGTATGTTGAATCGATATGTTATAATTTTTTTTTTTCCTTTATGCTTTATTAATCTATAATAGTCTGCAAATTTATATATGAAAGGACCATGGATGAGTACTCCTCTATTATTTGCATTACAATATACCTGTGTTCAAGAATCACCAAATTCAAAAGCTTCGTTTATGTTTGGAATAGAATTTCCATCAAAATTCCTACCCCTTGTATCGTTAGGTATAAAGTTTTTAATGCAATCATCATGGAGCGCCGCACATGCAGCCACTGGTATATTTGCAGCTCATTTATATTTATTTTTTGATTCTATATACCCATCAGTATCGGGTGCAAATGGAGGAAGATCGTTTATACGAACTCCCAAATTCCTCTCAAATCTTCTCCCCCCACCTACTAGTACTTATACATCTGCATTTGGAAAAGGTCAAGTTCGTCCTTATGGTATTGTCATCCCAGCTAAGACTAAAACAAAATCGGGAGAATCATCTACAGTTTCGATGAATAGCCAAACTACAGTTCGTCGGAGTGCTTTTAGTGGTAAAGGATATCGCCTAGGTGAATAAATGATTATTCAAATATATATATATATAGTATTATACTTTTCTTACTGGTACTATATATTTACAACTGATTAAACTTCATTTTAATTTTAACTTAAGTTAAAATTAAATTTATAGTATATAATAAACACATACCATGCATCTATTTTATCTTTTCTTGAAAGATTTTTTGTTAAATTTGGCTGAACTAGATACTAAAGATATCTTAGTTGAGGCATAGTAATCCTCCGTATAAACATATCATTTAACTTATTTTTTACAAAGAAATGTTATTGAATTAGTACAATAAACATCACTATTGATATATTAATTTTTTTACCAATCTATCATTGCTTTTCTAATTTATTTGTTTCCTGTTGCGGTAAAATCTCGTCATTTATAGTCTGATAGGGTTTAAATCGCAAAATGTTTACCTTTTTTGTTTTTGTCTTTAGTTTTCCCATTTTAGTGTCCTCATTATATTTCCCAATAAAGAAACAATTAAGAATGTAATGTCTTTCTATTAAGACAACTCGTATTTCCTATTTAAGAAACTACTTAATATAGTAATATATCTTGGATTTACATTTATTTGAGGAACAACGAGGGTTCATCACATGTAGTTATGCAATTCAGGAAAAACATACTTATTCACTTAAACCGGGTAAATATTTTGTAATACTATTGGAAGACACAAAAATCTTATATAAGCGTTTGATAAATTTATTAAAAACTCCTTAGCTGACAATCCTACTATGGTTCCTTACTCAAGAATCAGCAAACTCAGTTAAAAGTTTTTGGAAGCAGAGCTGGGCTATCAAATTATCTTTTCCATAATAATTGTTTTTTAGCATTCTATTTTTTTAGTAATCTTTTTTTAGACAATTAAAAAAACAATAAACAAGAAAAATCGTATTCCGACGTATTTATTTGTAATGTTTTTGAAAACTACTAAATTGCTCCAAATAATGAAAATCCACTGATATTTCATATGTGAGATATGTTACATGTGATGTCGTTAATCCTAAGATCTAGAATAACTGTTTTTCGATCTCATAGTTTACACGTAAATTAATAAAAAAATATAAATAAAATTTGAAAATTAAATAGAAAACATAAACCAATATGACAGAGTACTAAAAAAAGATGGGTTTAGTAATAAATGCTTCAAGAAAAATCCCTAATTAAAACACATAAATTACTTTATATGTTAATATACAATTCAATTATATTTGCTTGTAGTTGATAGTAAGTTACTATAGCCTTTTCAACATATTAATATTGTTGCTATGCAAACAATTTGTTACTATAGTAAACGCCTTTGTATGAACTGCATTTGCAGGGCCCTGGATCCAGTATTGAGATAATGTCTGAATAAAGCAAGAGAATTAAAATTAGTTGCGTGATTGCTATAGTTTTTTTTTTCTTGAAAAGCCTAACATTTTATTTGTTCATAGTGAAAGTTCAAATTAGAAAATCAATATATAAAGATTGAAATAGTTTTATATTATGTAACAATTAGGAAAAATGTTATTTAATTATGCACATAAACGAAACTAATTTATTATGTAAAATAATATGAAAACTGTAATCTTGACTTTGTAAAATTACGCAAATCTAATTTAAGTATTCAATGTATAGTATTTTGCAATATGTTAAATAAACAATAAATTTTTAAGAAAAATTCTCTTGACTTGTTTAAAAAAAATATAAAAAGTTAATATATTGTAAACTTTAAATTCTTTTGTCTTGATGGAAAGCTATCTCGATGCTAAAACTGTCTCTTTAAATCACGTGCTACGGTATTCAATATGATATCTCAGGAGGAACAATAGATAATATATTGCATAATTCAAAATCTATTATTCTTGAAAATATAATAACTTTATACGAAAAAGCAAATGTTTTTAAAATATTTCTAATTTATTTTTTAAAAAAGGTTCAGAAGAAAAAATATTAAAAGTTACAAAGAGAAAATCTACTAAAAAAAGTACTGCGAATAGAATCATATAAAGATAAGTTAGTTGTGAAGAACTTTTATTTTTACGCTTAATTAGACAGCATTCATAATGGGATTTCTATAGATATTCGTATACTTCGCGAATCATTTACGTTACTTGATAATTCAATAGTGGACTTTATACGAATTACAAAAGAAACCAGAAAAGTATTGTACTAGACCGCTATCATGAAAATTCAATCTTAGACCTAGCAAAGGGAATTAGAGTTAGACAAAACTAAAAAGCAGCTATGAGTGTTAAAAATAATAGTGATTTCCATAGTAACCACAACCATCCTCCTAATCATCATAAATCTCTATTCATCACGGTTCAAGTGTTCAATCAATATGACCACATGTTAGACAAATATCACAACATCTTTTACACGTGGAATGAAATACACATACAAATATGTTTTACATTATATAAAGAAAATTTGCTTCTCCTAAATATAAATAGACAGGTTCCTCCCGTACTTGTAGTTTTAGTTTTAAGTAGTTAATCTTAATATATTAATTAAACAATATTACAAAGTAATACATAAAATACATATATTTAAATATTACACCTATTTACGAACCATGCACCCAAAAAGACGTACACCAGCCTCCACCCCATTCCTGACAACGACGGTCAACATGAGGAGCTAAGGTTAAATCATGGAAAGAAAAAAAATAGAGATAGGATACTAGAAAAATGGTCAACGTAAAGCAAGATTATACAATGTATGTACAGTATCTTTTGTTTAGCCGCATTCCAAATAAATCCACTAATACTTTCTCTATATTAAAGTGTACGAATTTACATACACAAAAATATTTACAATATGCACTAAAAGAATACCAGCCAATTACCATTTCTGGAAATATTTTTTGTAATTAATTCGTAAACAATCGTAGTAAATAATGTTAAATAAATAGGATTATCATTTTGCAACGATTTTTTCGAAATTTTATTAAGAAGCGTAATACAACAAAGTCTCTACAATTACATAATAAAATCACAATAGTGACTCAGTGTAAAAAGTATGTTAGTGTTTCCAATTAATATTGTATTTTGATACATTTTTATAATTTTGTTCAGACTAAAATTAAGGAAAAAAAAAATTGTAACTGCACGACCGTGTTTGTAGAATCCTGTATGTGAATATACAAGATCCCGATACAGACTAAAGAGCTTTTCATGGCAACTATAGCAGTCTTTTTTTT
>JAKTQT010000520.1:0-12337 GCA_030579355.1 Botryozyma nematodophila | reverse complement strand
AAAAGCAAATAACGACTAAAAAGAAAAATAAGAATACACATATCAAGCCATGTCAAGTTAACTAAGCCACAAGCCAGGCAAGCCCAGCCATACACCTAGCCACCAGTATGAACCCAACTATGCCGTAGGCCAAACCCACAGCCCAGTAGAATCAGCCAGCAAAACAAGACAAGCCAAGAAAGTGTAGAAAAATCAAAAAATATAATCAGATGGAAAGATAAAACAAATAAATACAATTCGGTACCATCAAATCCAAAAATAAATAACAAAGAGCTTATATACACGTAAACAAGTAAGCTGGATCTGTGCCATACACACAATGTGATTATTATGTAATTAATTAGTAATATCCAAAATATTGAACGAATCAATAAGTAAATATAACAACAATCAATAACCAACAACATCAAGTATACAACCAGACGTTGGAGGTTTTCTCAATTCAAATATTTAATGAATACATTCTTATTTGGATAGATATTGTTTACAAAAAAAGAGCATCGCGTTAATATCAATTAAATGTATTTTTATAAGAAAATATTTTTATGTTCTTAATGATAATTTGCAAATAGTTAATATTTTTTCATGTATATGGTAAATATGTGTTAATAAAAAAAATAAAATAAAAGGTAAAACTTATAAAACAATACAAACTATAGCTTATCATAAAATAAGTATTGCATTAAATTATTTGTAATAGCATGATGCTTATTTTAATTGCCCATATAATGTATACATAATGACACTTTAGTACTAAGATGAAGACCATAGCAACGGCGAATATTGACAAATTCAGGGTAGTGAAAATATTTACAACGAAATAATAAATTGTATTATATCACTATGGTAATTAGAGAAAAATTAAAAAATTGAAAAATTGAAAAAATTTATGTGGTACCCCCCTTTGGGCTCATTTTTAGTATGTGTTTTTTTCTAAATTTAGTATGTAGAAATTGCATTTTTCAAGAAAAAATTAAAATTTTGGAAAAACAAATTTCAGTTTACTTCGAAATAAATTACTAAAAAAAAGAGAATGCTTACAAATGAAATAAAATATACAAACATTATACAATTTAAAAATTTAAAGCAGTACACTATCATAGTAAACGCAGCCATTTGGTACTGAATGAGAATATATCGAAATGTGTCTTTTAAAATGGTTGCTATGACGAAATATATGCTAACAGATGTAGTACATAGGAAAAGTTCATAGCAACCGAATTTATAAGCAAACATACAATAATTATAAATCATAAAAAACCACATGGAAAACGTGTCTGTTAGAATTTTCTGCTATAATATATATTTAACAGACACAGTAGTGTATTAGAGCAGACATGGCAACGGTGTGTCTGTTACGAATTGTTCACTACTAAAAGACCAGTTTGAGCAGCTAGATCAATATTCATTCCCCATGTTTCTGTAATAAGTATAATATGGCAGTCTTTTTTATACAAAAGTGAAGAGCTGATATGATTAATATTATTACTTGAAAGTCCTTGTGAGTTTAAATGTTTAACTTGTATTAGATGAGTTTTGTCTAGAATGGATAGAAGATTAGTTTGATTCATGATTAAAGTATACGAAGAAAAACGAAAAGGATGAAGTACAAAGTGGTTAAAAGAAATATATGTATATGAGAATAAGTATTGTGGTTGTATGAGGGAGTATGTATTGCATAACAACGTCTATTCAGAAAAAGGTTCGCAATAGCACTACTTTGTGACGTTAAATTAAATATGTGTTTTTATAGAGTAAATCTAGTACATTAGCTTCATATAAAACGTTTATATCAAATACAAGAAGCAAAAGCAAAAGCTTTGAAGACAAAAATACTTAAAAAAGAAGTTGCCTAAATAGAAACGTAATGTCATGTAATTACGGAAAGTGGAAGGCATAACAACACAGTTTTTTTTGGAAATTTTTGCATAGCAACTCTACTTAAACAATATATTAAGTATTTAGTGTGTTAAAATATTAATATACTGTATTGTTAGCAAATAAATAAAATAATAAGTAACAATATTCTAAGTAGATGGAAAATAAAAAAAAAGAAAAAATTGCAAAATGTGGTAATAGAATTAAACAATTGTAGATGAATATTAAAAACAGTAAGTATTATAGGAAATAAGATTTAATCAACTATATAACTATATACTATTACGTAGATCCACAGAGGCTTGATTGTCAAGGGACTTCCAGTATAGCGATACTTTCCGGACAATCAAACATGCTTAACTACAAACAAAAACAAACATACTAACACAACTAATTTGGATGTAAAATCCAAATTAGTATGTTCTTAACGCGTATTTTAATACCAATAATTTATTAATTTTGACTCTGTCTTTTTTTATTGTGAAAACTATTACAATTATATACGTCTACAATCATACCCTACCACGGATTTATTGTCATGTCAACAGTATCTTTTAATAATACGTTGTTTTATTCGTTACTTAGGTAGTACAATATCCCCCAAACTCTACGTAGAGCTCCAGATAAGTAGAATTTTGTTTACGGCCGTTTCGTTTTGATCCGACCCACAATTGGGTAGGGCATTGTTTGAGGTTCGCCGGTCGTAGTCTATCCACTGAATATACGCCCAAAAGCTTGTAGCCTACAAAAGACCCCAGTTTATATGCAATAAGCGGGGTGGTCTCGAAGATTTCATACGGACCATCAAAAGCAGGTTCCAACTTGTGTTGTTTCATCCGACGTCTCAAAACCCAATCTCCTATGTGAAAAGTTGTTAGGGTGGTTTTGTCCTCTTTACGGGTGGCCCGTTTAATGGCCCTTTCAAACCTCTCTTTTGCCATTCTTCCTTGATTGTACTTTACTTCGTCAAGAGCTTTAATGCGTTCCTGGACCGAAAATTTGGATAAATGTGTTGAATCGGGATCATCTGATATTAGTTCATTCTCTGTTCTTACACATACAAGCTGTAAAACGACATTCCTTCGGAAGTAGGTCTCAAACGATAGGCTATCAATGCATGCGGAAGTTGGTCTTCCCAGTCAAAAGCTGGTTTTCCAACAAGTGCGGTCCGTATCATTTTTTCTAGTATGCCGTTAAACCTTTCGACTTTCCCATTTGACCTAGGATGATACCCAGACGTATGAATGTGATGGATCTCGAACTCTTGTACGAGGAATCTAAAAGCATTATATGTAAAGGCACGGCCTTGATCGGTAATTATCCATTTCGGAGGTTCAAACATGTCAATTATGTTCCGGAGCATTGCAGTAGAGGATTGTTCTTCGGGGGCATCACATGCGTAAACTAGCGGGTAACTACTACAGTAATCGTTTGCCGTTATCAAGTATTTGTTACTTTTACTGCTTTTAACTAATGGGCCTACATGATCTAATCTCCACCTTTCAAATACTGTAACGGGTCGAAGAGGTTTGACAGGTATTTTGAAGTTCAACTGTTGATTTGCTAGCTGGCATGCGGGACACGCTTTGCATTCGTCTGTAAAGATCTCAAACATCTTTGAGTGCCAAAATTTAAATTGTATTATTCCCCATAATGCTCGTTGGCCGGTGTGTCCAAATGTCTTATGAATTTCCCGAATTTGTTCCTCTAGCTCCTGCTTGGGTATAAAGGGTATTAAATGTAAACCATTTACATAACATAGCTTACCATCCTCAGCTGTAGTGAATTGTTTTTTATTTTATCAAGCTTTTCCTTTTGAATTCTGTCAATTTCCTCGCTTCCAGTTCCATCCTTCAAACTTTTTCAACATGAGATAATTTGATTCCATGATAACAGTCTTCGAGGGCCTCCGTAGAATAATTTTCAGCAGGAATATCAACCTCCTCGGGTATATCTGTACGTCGTGACAGTGCGTCAGGTATAATATTTGACTTTCCCAGAATGTAAATAATCTTGGGGCTATAGTGTTCTATTCTATCCAAAAATCGTGATATTCTTCGTCCTAACTTAGCTTGCGTATTAAGATGCTTAAGTGACTCATGGTCAGTCCTCACAATGATGGAACATCCTTCTATTATGTATTCCCAGTCTTCTAAAAAAAACGCAATGACTAGGAGTTCCCTCTCTTGCGCAGAATAGTTTTGTTGAGTTGGAGTAAGTGTTTTTGAATCAAAAGCAATAGGTAAAAGAATCCTTTTATCCCCCATGTGGTGTTCTTGTAGTAGGAGCATAAGGCGAGAAACCCTCTCAATGCGGTAACGTCGGTCGGAATGGGCTAGTTTATAATCTTCATTGTTTTATTCGGATCGGTCTGCATACCTTTATTTGAAATTACATGTCGCAGGATATTTATTTCTGTTGCAAAAAACACACATTTTTCTTGGTCTAGTGCAAGACCTTCTTTATTTAATAACTGTAACACTTCCCTCACATCTTTTATGTGTTGTTGATAATCGTTCGAAAATATGAGTACGTCATCAAGATAAACCAATACTTTCTGATTGAGTACCGTATTTTATACAGTATTCATGAAACGCCGAAATGTAGCTGGGGCGTTACAAAGCCCGAAAGGCACTACCTTAAACTCGTAATGTCCATTCCGCGTGTTAAATGCAGTTTTGGCGGCCGACTCATTATCTAGTGCGATTTGATAATATCCACTTTTTAAGTCCAGTGTCGTGAATATTGCGGCCGTCCCTAAAAGTCTAAAAGCTTCTTTAACATTAGGAATGCAATGAGCGTCTTTCTGCGTGCTTCTATTTAATGCTCGGTAGTCTATGCAAATTCGGTAACTTTTATCTTTTTTTGGGACTAGAACCAACGGAAAAGACCAAGGGCTTGTCGAAGGAGTTATTATTTTATCTTTAAGTGAAGTTTTTATAAATCTTTTTACTATTTCAATTTTTCTTGGTGACATTGGGTACGGATTTATTCTTATAGGGAGGTGTTCCCCCGTGTCAATAACATGCTTGAATTTTTTTTTTTTTTTGCACTCCAAGTTCGTCTTGAAATAGCATTGGTAGCTCTTGTTTAAATGCCTGGACTTGTTTTTCTTCTTTTGTCTCTTCTTTTTCAATGGTGTGAAAGTTGATAGGTTGTATAGTGTCGTTATGGTCTATACTGCATTCACCCGTTTTGAAATTAATATTTGGGGAAGTAAGAGTCAACCATGGTTGTCCTAAAATAAGTTGTATGTTATCGTTCATTGGAATTACTAATGCACTGATATCTTGTACATTCTTTCCAAAAGTGATGGTTCCTTTCCAACACATATTTGATGTTTGTGTTGCGCCATTCGCTAAACGAACATTTAGTTCTTTTCCTCGGAATGCACCCCGAATGTCATTTCTTTGAAGGAAAGATAATGATATATAATTATGTGATGCTCCTGTGTCCAGTATAGCGGTTACAGATGTGTTTTGGATTTTAAGTAAGTATTTAGGAATTGTATCTTTATTCATTAGACTGTCTACACTATATCGATCAGGGTGAATTAGTGAGAATTCATCTTCTACATAATTCAATTCCGTAGGCTTCATTTTATTTTTTTGATTAGAATATTCTTTATAGTTTCTCTCCACTCTATTACTTATTTTTTTTCTTTTCCATCATTATTGTTGATGTTTTAGCTACTTTTAATTTTTGCATTAGCTTTTTGATATTCCTCTTCGTATGTGGAAACTATATCATATGCTGATTGCATATCTTTTATTTTCAATCTCACAAGATCAAGTCGAATGCCTCGGCAGTCATACAGTGAGTTGTAGAGGTACGCTAATTTATCTTGAAATAGCATTTCCTTATCAGGGATATTTCCTTCTGCTGCCGCGAAGTCTTGGCAGAATCGTCTTAAAGACCATCCTATACGATATTTTTTTTTGCCTAGTTCCAATCTCTTGTGGATTGAGTTCTTGCTTATTACTTAATTGTTCCTGAGAGCTTCCTTAATTTTTTCCCATGATGGATACGAGTCTTCTCCAGTTATTTGTCGTTCTCGCTTCCAAACTTCCTTGGCTTGGTCTCGTAAAAATGTAAGTGCTGCATACCGAAATTGATTCATTGCGTACCTGCTCGAACGTAATCTACTTTCAACGAAACATATCCAGTCTGCCAAAGATTTTGTAGGGTAGGCGGGGAATGTTGGGATTCTAAAGATTCTAGGGGAGGTACTTGTATGTTTTCCGGATTTTTATTTAATTTCCTTTCCGTGAAGTTTAGGCGCTCTGTCAAGTCGTCTAGCTTTTCTGCAAGCTTATTTATCAGCTTTGCTTGTTCACGTACTTGTATGGCCAATTGATTGTCATCTCCCTGTTTGCGAGCTATAGCAGACTCAGATGATCTATTTATACTGTCTGTTTCCGTTTGGTTCTATTCCTCTGATGGAAGTTGTCCTGGATAGTCGCCTTTTTGCGACTGTGCCTGTGCCCGGGTAGTGACAGGAGTCATTGTTTATATTTTGTTTTCGATTTTTATCAGTTCACACAATTTTACGATAAATTGTTCTTAACGTGTTTTTTAATACCAATATTTTATTAATTTTGACTCCGTTTTTTTTATTGTGAAAACTTTTACAACTATATACGTCTACAAAGATACCCTACCGCGGATCTATTGTCATGTCAACAGTATCTTTTAGTAATACGTTGTTTTATTCGTTACTTAGGTAGTACAGTAGCTTTTGCTTTTTGGCAATGGTGGCAGCTTTGAACGTATTTCTTTATCTGCTTTGTCATCCTTGGCCAGTAGAAATTTCTACTTATCCATTCGTAGGTCTTTAAAAATCCACCTTGGCCTGCAATCATAGCATTGTGATGGTCAAATAATATTTTATTTTGTAGATTTCCTTCGGGTATACAAAGCCGCTCTTCATCAGTGCTTCCAATTACTATAGAGTAGAATAGTAGGCCATGTTCAAGCCGGTAGTGTTTTAATTGCTGATCTTTCTCTTTGTCCACGGTTCGACCCCCATTAGATGACAATTTTTGTTTGATGTCACTGAAAAACTATCATCCTAGCAACCGTTTTTTACCTCTTCTAATTCCGTCTCGGCTAATGAACTCACATCTAATTTTTGCACTTTGATTCTACTAAGTGCATCGGCTACTTTATTTTGGAGACCGGGCTTGTATCGTGTTGAAATTTGTAAAAGATAATACTAAAAATATAAATATTAAATAAGACAATTTTTATAACACTATATTCACATTACAATCTACTTATAAGTCTACATATTTAATATTATAACTTGAGTCGCGTCACTACATTTTTTGTATGACTGCTATTTAGCTGATAATAGTAAATATATGATTAGGTAATATGTTGTTGCATGCTTCATTTTCCAACACCCCCCCTTAATCTATATTCATGAAGTATCAGCTGTTCACTCTTTTTACTTTTGAGACCTTAAGTTTCCATCAAGTTGATCTGTACCCTAAACCCATATATTTTGTTTCTGTTTAGAGCTTTTGTAAATATATCTGCCAACATATCCGTAGTATTAATATATTCCAATGTGACTATTTTATTTTGAATAGCCTCCCTATTAAAATGATATCGTAATTGTATATGTTTAGATTTTCCATATAAGATTGGATTTGCTGCCAGTTTTATCGTAGATTGATTATCTTGAAAAATTTTCGTTGAGTATTTTACCAATTCCCTAGCAACGAAATTTATGATTCTTTGTAACCACATGCAATGTTTGATTGCATTTGTAAGTGCCTTATACTCTGCTTCAGTTGTTGATAAAGCGACCGAGTGTTGCTTTGATGATTTCCAAGATACTGCAGATTTTCCTAAAAGAAAAAGAAACCCTGTAGTTGATTTTCTGCTTTCAATATCTCCTGCCCAGTCTGCATCACAATATCCACATAATATATCTTCTTTACCTCCAAGTTTCAATCTAAAATTCTTTGTACCAATTAGGTATCTTAATATTCTTTTAATGGCAAGCCAGTGCTCGGTTTTAGGATCTGTTATAAACCTACTTAATAAGTTAACAGGAAAGAATATATCTGGCCTAGTGCATATTGAGAGATAAAGTAGTGAACGTATTGCACTTTGATATAAAGTATTTTCTTCAAACGCATTTCCTTTTGAATTATATTTAACCTTTTCTTCCATAGGTGATTGTGATGGCTTTGCATTTTCAATAGAGAATCGTTTTAGAATATTTTCAATATAGGCTTGTTGAGATATAGTTAAGAAGTTATTTTTCTCAGGTGAGTAATTGATTTGAATTCCTAAAAATAATTTTGCTCTACCCATATCACTAATACTGTAGCGCTTTCCTAGTCTTTCTTTTATTTAAAGTACTTTATCTTTGTCACTTCCGGTTATGATATTGTCATCTACAAATAGACACAATAGCATCTTGAAGTCATGCTCTTCATATTTATACAAGCTAAAATCATCTGTGTTTCTTATAAAATTGCATTCATTACACAAGAAATTGTTTACTAATGTGTTCCACTCCCTTGGGCTTTGCTTGAGACCATACAGTGCTTTGTTTAGTTTCCAGCACATACTATTTTCTGTCTTCTCGAAACCCTCCGGTTTCTTAACATAAATTTCTTTTTGTAATGGTGCATTTAAAAATGCTGTGGTCACATCGGGTTGATATATTTTCCACTGATTTGAAGCTGCATGTGAAAGTACTATTCTTAATGTGTCAAATTTTAATGTAGGTGAGAATGTTTCATTTAAGTCCAAAAATTCAGTTTGATTATATCCTTGTGCTACAATTCTTGCTTTTTAGGTTTGAACAACGGTACTTTCATTCTTTTTTAGTTTAACCACCCATTTAACTCCTATAGCTTTCTTTCCGGCAGGTAACTTCGTTAATGTATACACTTTGTGTTTCTTCATTGACTCTAATTCTTTATCACATGCTTTCTTCCACATTTCATGTTGTGGTGAATTCATAGTATCTTTATATGATACTGAGGTACCAATTTCACATGTAGAATGTTCTAAGACATTTGTTTCTCCTCCAATTAAACCTACTTCATCTATTGCATTATAATCCTTCAAATCATTTTCATTTGATATATCGATCAATGGTTGATATCCAACTAAACTATTTTCATTTTCATAGTCAATTGAAGCAAGTCTTTTCTCGTGAAAATGTACATTCCTAGATTTAATAATTTGACTCGTATTAAGATCGTAGATTTTGTAAGCACTAGACTCATCTATAAATCCCAAGTGTATTCCCTTTTGGGATTTCTTGTCCAACTTTTTTCTAGATTCCTTTGGTACTAAGTAAAAACAAATACACCCAAATACTCTACAGTTGTTTAAGTTGGGTTTTAATTTAAACCATACGTCATATGGTGTTAAATTATTTTCCATGTAGTACACAATTGTAAGACGAGAGAAATTATCAATGAATGTGATAAAATAATTTTTCATTTTTAAAGATGTGGTTTGCATTTTTCCGCAAACATCTGAATGAACAATTTCTAGGAACGTAGTAGATTTAAGTGATGATATTCCAGAAGCTGGTAACTTTTGTAGTATACCTAAATCTCATGCATCACAAGTTATATCTTCAACTTTGGTCAATGTAGATGTAAAGTTCTCGAAGATTTTTGGTGCTTTCTTCAAAGCTTCAAAATTCATATGCCCCAAACGTAGATGCCATAGCTTTGTTATCTTTTCTTCTACTGCTATCATTGCAGTTAGCTTATATCCGTTTTGAATTTTATTAACATTCAAGCTTTTTTCATTTTTATTGTTTGTAATTTTACAGTACGGAACAGATGAGCGTCCGTTAAATGTTAAAGTGTTTCCTTCTGCTTGTAATTGTGCAACACTGATCAGGGAAAATTTTAGATTTGGTACATACTGTACTTTATTTATCTTCACCGTGCGGATCTTTCCTTTATTTACTATTTCTATTTTTACAGAACCTTCACCTTTTATTTCGAGTTTAGACCCATCAGCAGTCGTTACTCTTCTTCCTCCATTGGTTTCAGTAAAGCTATTGAAACATTTCAAATTCCCAGTCATATGTGTTGATGCACCGGAATCAATGTACCAATTAGAATCACCCACATGATCTTTAGTTGTAATAAAACTAAATTCTTCCTTGTCTTCTACGATATAAGAAGCAGATTCATTTTTCATATTATTTTTATATTTTTGTTTACATTCTTTGGCCTTGTGTCCTGCTTCATGACATATATGGCATGTAAGATTTTTGTTTGTCCAATATTTATTTTTATTTGTGTATTTTGTATTTTTATTTGAGTCCTTGTAATAACGTTTATTAGAATTTTTATTATAGTTTCAATTTTTATTACTATAAACATAAAAATACTCCTCATTTTTATATTTTGTCGTAAGCCTTTCTTCGACTCTTAATAACGTATCGAGAAGTTCAGATCCTGTCACCATACTGAGATCTCTAGTAAGAAGCTGATCCACTGCTACACTATATTTTGGCGGAAGATTTATAAGTAAAATATTGAATACTACTTGTTGTTGTAGTGCTACACCAAGTCTATTTAGTTTAGTTGCCAATTTTTCTGTACGAGCCACATATTCGTTAATGTTTTCATCTGGCTTTAATTGAATTTTTATCAGTTCTTTTAAGGGACTTTGCGTAGTTTGTTTCTTTTCATTTGCACACAGATTTTCAAGTCGTTTAAAGGTTTCGATTGGAGAGTATGATAACGTAATATACCTTTGTAGAACAGTGTCGATTGATCCCAGTAACTTAAATTTTATTTGGTCAGTACCATTATCGTAGTCATTTTGTAATTGATGAATTAATTGAAATTCTTCTGGATCATTATTTTTAGCATGACTTAAGCTAGGCCTTTCATTTCTAAATATATCTTTTAGATTGGTGAGATTTAACCAAGTGCTAAATTGTTCAGACCAACATCCCAATTTTCTTTATTTAGTTTTATTAACTGATAATCAGGCATCGCTACCATGTTGAAATTTGTAAAAGATAATACTAAAAATATATATATTAAATAAGACAATTTTTATAACACTATATACACATTACAATCCACTTATTTGTCTACATATTTATTATTATAACTTGAGTCGCGTCACTATATTTTTTGTATGACTGCTATTTAGCTGATAATAGTAAATATATGATTAGGTAATATGATGTTGCATGCTTCATTTTCCAACGTATCGAATGTCTATATCAAATTCGGCCAGTAAATCTAGCCCCATCTTGCCAGTCTGCCCGATACTTCCTTTTGAGATGAAATATACTTCAAGGATTGATGGTCGGTATATAAGATGAACCGGGCCCCACGTAGGTAGTGTGCCCATGTCTTGAGTGCATGAATCACGGCTAAGGATTCCTTCTCTCGCACCAGATATTTAAGTTCGGCCGGTTGTAATTTCTTGGATTCGTAGGCGATAGGTTGTGTAATTTTAGTTCCGTCTACTGTTTGTTCTAGTACTGCCCCTATGGCATAGTCACATGCTTCGGTGTGGACTACAAATGTTTCTTTTCTGGTGGGCAAGCTGAGTACCAGGGCGGTTATAAGACGTTCTTTGAGATTTTGTAAACTCTGAGCACAGTCATCAGACCAATTCCACGTAGTGTTTTTATGCGTAAGGTCGTGTAGTGGCGAGCTAGTCTTACTGTAATCCTGGATAAACCGTCTGTAACATCCTGCTAAGTTGAGAAACGACAAGACATCATGGGCGTTCTTTGGGGTGGGCCAGTCTCTAATTGCTTGTATCTTGGAGGGGTCGGGTTGCACCCCTTGGGCCGATATAATATGTTCTAAGTATCTAAGCCGTGTTTTAAAGAATTCGCATTTCGCCAGCTTTGCATATAGTTTGTACTTCCGTAGTTTCTCTAAAACCAGTTTAACGTGTCGTATGTGTTCATTTTTATTCTTAGAGTAGATTATTATGTCATCCAAGTATACGCAGACAAAAGATTCCAGAAATGGTCGTAGAATGTGGTTCATCAGTCGTGGGACGTACTGGGCGCATTACATAAGCCAAAGTGCATGACCAAAAATTCGTGCAAACCGTAATTTGTTTTGAACGCTGTTTTCGGGGTGTCAGTGTCTTTGACTCGTACTTGGTGATAGCCTGATAATAAATCCAATGACGAAAATATTTGCGCTCCTTGTAGTTGGTCTAGCACATCGTCTATTTTAGGGATAGGGTACCGGTTCTTTATTGTATAGTGTGGTATATTGTACCACACAGTAATATTATATATTATTAATAAAAAGTTCGTAATGTCAGCACTCTTTGATGTTAATTCGCAACCAACAGTGGACGTGCTACCCGTGTTATGACGTGACTGGAAAAATGAACACATTTTAAGAAAAGTTGAAATAGAAAAAGGAAGAAAAAAGTTTACGAAAAAGTGTGATGAATTTAAGTTTTTAATTTGAATAAA
>JAKTQT010000516.1:1815-14095 GCA_030579355.1 Botryozyma nematodophila | reverse complement strand
GAAGAAACAGTACTTTGTTCCTTCTCTTTCTTTCTTTGTTTTTTTTTTTTTTTTTTTCTAAAAAAATTTAGACGTTTTAAATGGGAATTGCATTATTGATTAATTTTAGAAATTTAAACTTTATGATCTTAAAGTTAATTTTATTTTTATCAATATGGTTGTTGAATTATATAATATTTTATGGAGAATGTAAGCAACTAGTTGTATCGGAAAGAAGTGTTTCGTCTGAGAAATTTTTATTGAATTTATTAGATCCTTATGATGGATTGATTTTAGCGCCATTATTAATTCCTCGAACCCCAGGATCAAAAAATTCAAGCAAAGTAAGGGAGCATATTAAAAATTGCATTTTAAATAGTATGGATATTCTAAATAATGAATGTGTTTCAAATCTACGATGGGTTAACAATAAATTTTCTTGGGATTTGTTTGAAGATTCATTTTCTGAAATTACTTCCGTTCCTAACTTTATGGGAGATGAAAGAGATAAAATGACTACTAATTTTACAAATTTAGTATTTACCAAAAGTCCTCCTTGGATATTAAAGAATAAAAATGACAAAGAGAAAAAGGAATTACCTCGATACTTAACAATTGCTGCTCATTATGATTCTAAATTTGAACCTATGGGATTTATTGGTGCTATAGATTCTGCAATTCCATGTTCATTAATGATATATATTGGGAAAATAATAGGTGAAAAATTGTCATTAAGATGGGAAAAAATTTCTAATAAAAATATTTCTACTTTAATTGATTATGGTGAAAATATGGAGCTATATTATTGTTACCCATCAGATAATATTGGGTTAAAATTAGTTTTTTTTGATGGTGAAGAAGCTATTCGTGAATGGACCGAGGAAGATTCAATATATGGAGCTAGACATCTTGCTGAGCTTTGGAGTAAAGAAATAATAGGGATACAAAATGGGAAGGAACTCACAATGTTAGATTCAATTGAACTTTTTGTACTATTAGATTTATTAGGGACTTCGAATGATCAAATTTTTAATTTTTTCCCTTCAGCACAAGATGCGTTTAATATTCTTTCTAATGCCGAAAAAACTTTACTAAAGCAATTTGAACAAATGAGAAAGGGAAAAGATCAACTACAACTGGATATATTTAAGGATACGAAAAGGAAATGTTTAGATCATGTAGGGTCTGGAGGATATATAGCTGATGACCATATTCCCTTTTTGACAAGAAAGGTAAATGTACTTCATTTAATTTCTTTTCCATTTCCTTCAATCTGGCATACTTTGGATGACAATGCAGATAATGTTGATTCTACTACGATACGTGAATGGGCATTAATACTGACTTTGTTTGTTAAAAACTATTTACAATTACATGATTAGTTTTCTTTTACTTGTTATTTATCGTTATACTATTATTATTATTTTTATTGTTATTGTAATTATTTTTATTTTAATTTATTCAATTATATCGCTATGTTATTATTATTATTATTATTATTGTTATTATTATTATTATTATTATTATTATTATTATAATTATTATTATTATTATTACCACTATTTTCTCTACCATACAATCAGCTGGTTGCCATGCAACTTGAAAAACAAATTAAGATTTATTTTATATGCTGTCCAAATTTTTGTGGAGCAAGAAAAACAACGAAAATAAATTGGATGAGAAAGATATCAAAATATTTAAAATAATAAATTATAATAATAAAAAAAATTAAAATAGAAAAAATTATATAATATAATAAAAAAAATAAAAATAAAAAAAATGCAAGAAACATTGCAAAAAATAACAGCTTTAATCCCTGAACCAATTAGACAAATCGGGATTAACATTCTAGGAGGTGAATGTTATGAAACACTTATTGATGAAGTTGATTTTAGTTCTACAGAATGTATTAAAATTGGTATTTCAAAAGGATTAGGTATTGGTATTGTAGTATTATCAACTATAGTAAAAATTCCTCAAATTATGAAAATTATTTCTGCTCAATCAGCAGCAGGAGTTAGTTTTGAATCATTTGCGCTTGAAATTTTGGCATATAGTATATCATTAGCATATAATGTTAGAAATTATAATCCATTTAGTACATATGGTGAAACAAGTGTTTTATTAATACAAGATATTGTTATTGCATTCCTAATTTTATTTTATTCAGGGAAAAAAACTAGATCAGCTATTTATGGTGCTTTTTATGCAGTATTCGTTTATTATTTATTTTCATCAGAATCTTGTCCTCCATCGACTTTAAAATTATTACAGGCATTAACTATTCCTTTAGGTCTTTTTAGTAAAATTCCACAAATAATTTCAAATTATAAAAATAAATCTACCGGACAATTATCAGCATTTGGTGTTTTTAATTATTTGTTTGGTTCTCTTGCTCGTGTATTTACAACATTCCAAGAGGTTGATGACAATTTGATTTTAAGTGGTTTCATTTGTGGTGCTGTGTTAAATGCTATTCTTGTTGCTCAGCTTATTATGTATTGGGGCAATTCATTGGGTCCTAAGGTGAAGCGTGAGTAGGTGAAGCGCGAGTAGGTGAAGCGCGAGTAGATGTGTGGCGGATACCGATGTAATAAAGGTGCACACATGATAACAAAGATAAAGATAGACATAGCATACAAAAGTATACAAAAGTATACAAAAGCATACAATATATATATATATATATATATATATATATCTATAAATACAATAATATATATACAATAATATACATATACATATACATATACAAATACATATACATATACATATACATATACATATACACATAAATAAATAATATACACATAAAAAATATAACATATACACATAGATAGAATCCACTTTCACATTCGTAGCACTGGTCTCCTCATAGAAACAGAAGCTCGTCTTGGAGCCTGTGGTATAGAAGGAACTGTTCCTTGACTCATGAATCTTATAGCTTGATCTAAACTCATGCCTATTTTAAAATTATTTGATGTTCTATAATCTTGCATATAATTATCTTCATCATCTATATCCATATCATCATCAGTACTTTCGGTACTTTCATCACTATCATCATTACTTCCATCAGTGCTTTCATTACTACTATCACTACTATCATTATCATTTTCACTTTCACTTTCATTATTATTATTTTTTCCATTTTCAACTAAAGATGTATCCTTTGTTAATAATTCAATTTTTGTAAAATAACCAGACCATTCATGTTGAGCTTGTTCATTTATTGTATATTCATAAGCCCAATTTAATAATTCATTAAGATTATCTTTTTGTTTATTACCACCATCATTTCTATTATTTGAAATTTTTTCACCTTGTTTAATCCATTCTTCAATCTCTGGTAATGGTTTTTTACATAATAAAGTCATTAATAAACCAGAACTAGTTTTTGTAGGAAAAGATGGTAAAGGAAATGTAACGGTAGATGATAAAAATTCAATATTATTCATTATAGTAGTTGTAAGAGTAGAATATTGTGTTAAAATTACATTAAATTGTGCTTGAAGTGAAGGCCAATTTGATAATTTACCTTGTTTGACTGTAATATCTAAATTTGTTAATGAATGTGTTAATTGGGATAATCTTAATCTTAGTGATTCTAATGAATCTACTGAGAAGTTTGTATTGTTTGACATATTGATTTATATGGTTTTGTTTATTATTATGTAAGTGTTATGTCCAAGTATTTGTTTTTATTGCCTGGTGTTTAGATTAGATGAAGTTGTATATGTTGCCTACTTTACTTATTATGGGTATTGTGAACTGCAATATTTATACATCTAGTATATTATTGTATGTCTAGTATATTTAGTATTGTATTTATCTATTAAATTTATTAATATTGTATATATCTACTATATTATATCATTACATTACATTATTTTATTCTATTATATAAACTACATAGTTATTACTATTGTATCTTAGTCTTTACTTATTACTATACTATGTTGTCTACTATTATTCATATATCATTTTTATACTATTGTATATCTAAAACAGAGTAGCAAACCATGTAAATAATAGAAAGGCATATTGTATAGCATTGTATAGCATTTTATAGCATTTTATAGCACATAATGTATAGCATTTTATAGCATTTTATATACATATACATATACATATATATACAAATTGCTCTCTATAGCACAATATTATATTCATAACAGTTTACTATAGTAGATGAAATGATTTTAAATACAAATTCATACAAATAATAAACGAAACTTTATTAACCAAAAGAATATAAGCATAAGAAAAATAATGCTAATAATGCCAACAAACAATATACTACGCAATATACTATGCAATATACTACGCAATATACTATGCAATATACTATGCAATATACTATACAATATACTACGCAATATACTATGCAATATACTATGCAATATACTATACAATATACTACACAGTATACTACACAATATACTAGAAATTTATAAAAGAATATATTTACAAAAAATACTGTTATTAACAATAAACAAACTGTATATACTCTATAAAACCATTTAATTCAATATATATACTGTACAATTGAGTATAAATACTATATAGACAATATACTCTATATCAATATTTTTATTATTTCATATAATATTTATTATGCTATATAATTATATATAAATACACGAAATGATGCTTAATAATATCCTATACAATTATTTTTTAATTCAGTACATTACATTATAGTTAATCTTATACAGTAGTTTATAATATATTTTTATATTATACTGTACATTATTTACAAGTTTTCTTTTACAGATCTACTATATAAATATACAGTTATAATCCATAAATAAATTACAACTCAACAGCTGATAATCATATCATCTAAATACTTTCAATCTAAATAGTTTAAATCTAACTACTTCAAATCTAAATAATCTAAATCTAAATAGTTTAAATCTAAATAATCGAAATCTAAATCATCTAAATCAAATACTTTAAATTTAAATAGTTTAAATCTAAATAGTTTAAATCTAAATAGTTTAAATCTAAATAGTTTAAATCTAAATAGTTTAAATCTAAATAGTTTAAATCCAACTAGTTTAAATCCAACTACTTTAAATTTAAATAGTTTAAATCTAACTACTTCAAATCTAAATAATCTAAATCTAACTACTTTAAATCTAACTACTTTAAATCTAACTACTTTAAATCTAACTACTTCAAATCTAACTACTTCAAATCTAAACAATCTAAATCTAAATAATCTATTCTAATCCACAATCCAATTTATCATTTCCCATACACATTGTACAAATCTCCATGACAACTGCAGGGTAATATCTAAAATTTTATTTTTCCCTATACAAGAATAAAATTAAATATAATAATTCAATTAAATATTATCACATATTTGTTAAGAGGTTTGTTTATTTATTTATTTATTTATCTATTATTATTTGTTTATTAACTATTGCCTATTATCTATTATATATTATCTCTTTCTAACATTGTAGTCTTTGATTCTAAAAATGGCTCCCAAAAGAAAATTAGAACCAGTTCAAAATGAACAGGAAGAAAAAAAATCAACTATTTTAAACAATGAAGAAAAAGATTTTCCTCGTGGTGGTGGTTCAATTCTTACTCCATTAGAATACAGACAAACAGCTAATGAAGCAACAAGAGATGCTATTCTTGATATAGAAAATGAACAAAATCAACCAAAATTTAAAACACAAAAAAAGGACAAAAAAGATAAAAAAGATAAAAAGGGTCTAAAAGATTTAAAAAATATTAAAAATATTTCTGATACAAAAAAAATTTCACCATCTATATTATCATATAAACAATTAACTGTTGGAAGTTTTTTACTTTGTCAAATTTTAGATGTAAACTCTCTAGAAATTATTTTATCTTTACCATATAACCTTATTGGTTTTGTTCCTGTTACAAATATTTCTTCAGTATTGACAGAAAAATTAAAAGCACAATTTTCCTATAAAAATAAAAAAGATAATGATAAACAAAACCAAAATGAACAAGATGAAGAAAATGATAATGATGATGAAGATGAAGAAGAAGAAGAAGAAGATGATGATGATGATGACGAAAACAATCAAGATAGTTTTTCGAAAAATAAAAAAAATCATATAAATTTACAAAAACTATTTAAAAAAGGTCAATGGCTTAGAGCTATGGTTACAAGTCTTGGAAAAAATTTAAATAAAAAAGATAAAGAATCAAAAAAACATATCCAATTATCAATTGATCCACAAATAATTAATACTACAATAGACAATGAGGATCTAATTAAAGGTTTATCCATTCAAGCTTCTGTAAAAAGTATTGAAGAACATGGTTTGATTTTAGATCTAGGAAAAGAATCTTTAAAAGGTTTCATTTCTAAAAAAGAATTAGAAAAATCTCCACTTTCATTAGATTTTATAAATCCTGGCTCGGTTTTATTATTAAACGTTTTAAATAAAAATAAAACTGGCAAAATTATAACTTTAGGCTATCATAATGCTGTTACAAAAGATCAAGTTGTAGAGTATTCTTCTTTAACTTCTTATAACAGCATTCTTCCCGGGTCACTAGCCGAATTCATAGTTACAAATTTAACATCCACTGGTTTAGTTGGCACTTTATTTGGTTCAATAGAAGCAACCATAGACTTATTTCATGTAGGTTCTCCATCATCTGATTTTATCAATGAAAATTTTAAACCTGGAAACTCCTTAATTGGTCGTCTTTTATATATTATTCCCAATGCAAATTACGATAATTCAAATAGAATAGGGTTTTCAATTCTTCCTCATGTTAAACAGCTATCTCAAGCATTAACCTCCACAAATCAACCTCTTTTAGATGCCTTTGATATTGGATACACCTTTAATAACGCCACCGTAAAATTTGTAAATAAATCTCTCGGTCTCTTTTTAGATGTAAACTGTGGATTATTAAGTTATGTACACATTTCAAAAATTTCTGACAAAAGAGTCGATGATTTATCTCCAACTTCCGGTCCTTATAAAATTGGAACTACTCATAATGCAAGAATCATTGGTGTTTCTCTTGTAGAAGGTTTTTATAATTTATCTATGCAACAATCTATTTTGGAACGTAAATACTTGAAAATATCTGAAATTCCTATCACTACTCCTGTTCGAGTACAAGTTTTAAAATTTCTTCCTCAAGGTAAAATTCTTGTATCTTTAGATGATGGTAATTTTAAAGGTATTGTTCCCGAAAATCATATTTCTGATATTAAATTATCAAACCCAGAAAGAAAATTTAAAATTGGTTCAAAAGTCTCAGCAAGAATCCTCTACATTAATCATGAAAGAAATAAAATTTTTCTTACTCTGAAGAAATCTATTGTTAATACTCAAGAAGATTTAATTACATCCTATGATGACGTTAAAATCGGACAAAAATCTGTTGGAACAATCATTTCATTACAACCAAGAGGAGCTATTGTACAATTTTTTAATCGAATTACTGCATTCCTACCAGTTGCTGAAATTTCTGAAGCTTTTATAAAAAATGTAAAAGATCATTTTCGAATCGGTCAATCTATTTCTGTTCGTGTGTTTGACGTCGATAAGGATAAACATAAGATTCTTGTTACGTGTCGTTCATCTGATTCAATTTCTCAAATCCAACAAGATCAATTACAAACTTTGGTTGGAGGTGATATAGTAAAAGTAAAGGTATTAGAGAAGACAGGCGAGGATGTCATTGTTGAAATTGAACCCTCTAAATTGAAGGGAATAATAAATTGTGGTCATTTATCTGATGAGTCTTATAATTCTTGTCGTGCTATATTTAAAAAACTAAGCGTTGGCACGGTATTTGAAAAAGCACTAGTGCTAAATAAAAATACAGTGAAATCTATTGTCACTTTAAGTTTGAAAGATTCTTTAATCAAAGCTTCAGAGAAAGGTGAGCTTTTAACTAGTTTTGAACAAGCAACTATTGGTTCAACCTATGCCGGGTTTGTTAAAAATGTCGCGAATTTCGGAGTTTTTATTGCTTTTACTTCCGGAGTAACTGGTCTTGCTGTTAGGAAGAATGTTCTTGGAAATTCTCAATCTAATTTTGAAAAGTCTTATCCGCCTTACAAATCTGTTATTGCTACAGCTATTGGCATTGATCCTTCTCAACATCGATTACAATTATCCCTTGGAAGTGGAGATTCTAATAACTCTAGTAAGCAAAAAACTAAATCTTCTGAAACCAGTCGTGAAGTTGTAAATCCAGTTGATGATTCTTTATCATCCATTGATGAACTAGTTCCGGGTAAAATTACTAAAGCTCGTATTAAATCTATTAAAGATACTCAATTAAACATGCAGTTAGCTGATGATTTACAAGGCCGGATAGATATGTCTATGATTTTTGATAATATTAAAGATATTCCTAACCCTGAAGATGTACTAGATGGATTCAACAAAGGTGCTGAAATGAAGGTTAGAGTAATTGGATATCACGATGCAAGATTACATAAGTATCTACCTATTACTCATCGTCAATCTAACACCAAAACTATTTTTGAATTGAGTGCCAAGCCAAGCGTTCTTAATAGTGCTGATTATAAAAAGGACTTAATAAATCCAGACAATATTGATAAAGATCACAGATACTTAGCATTTATTAATAATATTTCTCACGATGGTTTATGGGTTACATTGTCGCCTTCAGTTCATGGCAGAATTAGCTTAATTGAAGCCTCTGATTCTGCAGACGATATTAAAAATTTCAGTAAAAAGTTCCATATTGGGAAAGCACTTTTTGTAACTTTATTAGGTCATGATAAATCTAACGACTCGTTTAATTTTTCAGCGAGGAAACCAATTATTAAGTCATTAGATGATATTGTTACCGGAAGCATTTTACCAGGAAAAATTATTAAAACGAATGATATGGGTGTTTTAGTACGCGTAAGTGATTCTGTTGTTGGAACGGCATTTATTACTGATATTTCTGATGATTACAATCTTACCGGGTCTAGTCCAGCTAAACTGTATTCTACAGACATGATTGTGGCTGCAAAAGTTGTTGAAGTTGATAGGTCAAATAAAAAGCTTCATCTTTCTCTTAGGCCTTCTGATGTTGGATCTTTTAATATTGACTCACAAAAACATTCAGATAAACCCAAAAAAATTGTTGACAGAAATATCGTTTTTACTTCAGAGGTTAAGCCAAATGAAGTTTTAAGGGGTGTTGTTAAAAATGTTTCTGATTCTGGGTTGTTGTTTCTCTTGGAAGACACGCTGTTGCAAGAGTTAAAATTTCTAACCTTTCAGATTCATTTTTATCTGATTGGAAAAAGTATTTTCAAGTAGGACAAATTGTTGAAGGAAAAGTACTTTCAGTTGATCCTGAAACTTCGCGTGTGGAATTTACTTTGAAAAAAAGTGTGGTAAGGTCTACAAGTGATGTTCATGGACTTGGATTTAACAATTTTAAGTCAGGCCAAGTAGTTTCTGGTACAGTTACAAAAGTAGCTGACTATGGAATTTTTATCTCGATCGATGGAAGCGACAGAGTGTCAGGGTTGTGCCATAAAAGTGAAATGGCGGATACATCTGATATAGATGCAAGAAAGTTATTTGCAAAGGGGGATAAAGTAAAGGCAAAAATTCTAAAAATTGATCCTACTGCGCAAAGAATCTCGTTTGGATTAAAAGCCTCATATTTTAAGAACAACCTTTCAGACAATGGAAGTGATTCAGAGACTGAACAGGGACAAAAAGATGGAGACGAGGATAAAGATGAGAGTGATGAGAATATCGGTGAAGAGGAAGAGGAAAGCGAAGAAGAAGAAGATGACGATGATAGTAAAAACTACGAAAATAATGATAACAGTTCAATGGAAGAGACTGATGAAGAGGATGACCTAAAGAAACAAACAGATAAAAAGAAATCTAGTAAAACACCTTCAGAGACAACAAAGGAAAATGATTTGTCGGACTCTGAGAATAGTTCTGAGGAGGATGATAAAATCCAAATTGATGATGAGGATAGTTCAGATGAAGAATCTGAAATGGAAAATGGATTATCTGCTGGAACTTTTGACTGGTCAGGTAATAATCTATCCAATTCATTATTTAAAAACGCCAACGAAGATGACGAATCTGATTTAGAAGATAATTCAGATGAGTTAATTAAAAAATCGAAAAAAAACTCTGAAATAAACGAGATTGTTACTGATGTTACTGGTGATCTTTCTACTAGAGCACCTCAATCAGCACAAGATTTTGAAAGACTTATTTTAGGATCTCCTAATTCATCAGTTATCTGGATTAATTATATGGCGTTTTTATTGCAGCTAAGTGATTTAGAAAAGGCACGAACTGTTGGTAAAAGAGCTTTAGATACCATCAGTTATAGAGAAGAAGATGAAAAAATGAATATTTGGGTAGCTTTATTAAATTTAGAAAATTCATTTGGCAATTCTGAAACTTTAGAAAAAGTATTTAAAGATGCATGTCAATACATGGATGCAGAAAAAGTGTACGAAAGAATGGCTAGAATATATAGTGATGATGGTAAGCTCGATGAAGCGAATAAACTATACTCAGTTGCACTTAAAAAATTTGGTCAAAAAAGTAAAATCTGGATAGACTATGCAAAGTTTTTATTAATGAAAAAGAGATCTGGGGATGAAGCTCGTGCATTGCTTCCCCGTGCACTTCAAGCCTTACCCAAAAGAGAACACACAGATGTCATTAAAAAATTTGCACAACTTGAATTTCAGCTCGGTGAGCCGGAACGGGGAAGAACATTATTTGAGGGTCTTATATCATCTTATCCTCGTAAGATTGATATTTGGAACGTTTTCCTTGATATGGAAATAAAGGGCGGTGATAAGGAATTAATTCAGCGTCTCTTTGATCGTGTTAAGACGATAAGACTATCGTCTAAACAGACTAAATTTTTTGAAAAAAAATATAATGATTGGGTTTCTCAGGAAAAAAGTTAAATAAAAGATTTTTTTTTTTAATTTCATATTTTTTTGTTTTTGGTTATAATATTTCTATGTTTATGTTTAGATTATAATATGTATTATATATAAAAGTTTTTGTAAATATTTTAAAGTATTTAAAAAAGTTTTTAAATAATTGTGTAATAATGAAAGTGTAATATAAACAAAAACAAAAGTATAAATAAATAAATGGGTATAATTATAATTGTAGACTTGATAGCTTACTCAGCATATCAACTTGGGCAATCGAGTCATTTGGCTGCGATCGTAAGGCATTAGAAAAAGATTCCTCTGCATGCGAAGAAATTTTAAATATATTTGAGAGATTGTTATTATTGTCATTAAGTGTGGATTTATTTTCAGAGTTTTCAGAGAAAGTATCCGACGAAAATAAAGATGTGTTTTTATTTTTATTTAGATTTAAATTAACAGATTTAAAACCTTCCAAATAAAAGCGAGGTTTAAAATTTTTTGAATGAGTAGAAGACGAATAAGTCTTATTTATGCACGAATTTTTGTAAATCGCTGCCTTTGAAAAAATTTTCTTACGATAGATTCTAGAAGATTTAATCAAATGCTTAACTTCATTTGAAGGATTTTCATCGCTAAATGAAGAAGGCAATGAAGATCTTCTTAGTTTCCTTTGTGGATTATTATCGAGGGAAAATGAGTTCTGAACTTTAAATATGATTGAAGAAGGAGTTAAGTTCTTTTGTAATGCACTGCATGATACAAAAGTTGGATTAGAGTTCAAGTGTTTATTTCTTGAGTATTTTTCAAAATGTGATTTATAGTGATTATTATGAAAATGTCTTTTAGAATTGTAATTAAAAAGTTTATGATTAATATGAAGTTTATTTTTTGTTAACCAATGTTTTTTCAAACTAGTTGATACTTGATGCGAATGGCACAACTGTCGACTGTCATTGTCGGTAAAATCGAATGTGTGTTTGGAGGGTTTTATAGGAGAGGATAAAATTTTGTTATTATTTAATAAAATATTTTCATGAGGGAAAGAATTTCTTCTAGTTGTAAATCTTCTATTTTTATTTTCAATATCTTCGAAACTTTCTATCTTCGGTGTGCTTGGTGTGTTTTCTTCAGAAGAATCATCTTCAATTATTGGGCATTCATTTTCCTGATCAAGAATAGAATTTCTCTCTATATTGTATTTGTAGTTGTAATTGTCACCAATTTCATGCTTCAAGCTTAGCATTTTATCAAACTGTATGTTGTGGGTAAGTAAATGTCGTAAATATGGTATAATATAAATTATGCTATAAATGTATTATAAGATACTACAAAATATGTAATAAAATATACTACAAATATTCCAACCCACGCTCTTAT
>JAKTQT010000511.1:0-14234 GCA_030579355.1 Botryozyma nematodophila | reverse complement strand
AATATTGACCTCAACCAATAAAAATTAACAATAATAAGTGAACATTAATCATAAACATTAACATTAACATTATTAAAACATTAACATAAAAAATTAACTAATAAACTTTAAATAATAGTCAATAAACATTGTTATTAAACATTAACCAACGGGCATTGAACTTAAACATTAACATTGAAAAAGACACATTAACATTAATAAGAGAACATTAACATTAAAGATTAACCAGTAGAAATTGCAAAGTAAAAGCTAGCAGAAGAGTTTAGTAGATAGTATAAAATGGTAGTAATTAACCATTAGAATTTAGTATTAGATACTAAATAAAAAATATATTAGAGCATTAAAGCAGCACTTGCCAAAAAAACAAATAAAAATCAAAGAGTAAAATATGTTGTAATACACTTTCTCTTACCTACGGTCTTTTTGGACCGTCCAAAAAAGACGGGTGACTAAAAAAGACCACTCAAAAAAGACCCGGACAGTCTTTTGCCCAGCTTTAATACAAAGTACTTGGATTATGTAATTGGTTTTATGCTGTTATGACAACTTAAGTCTCTCAAGCGCGCGCGGTTGACAACCGCGGTCAACCGCGTTTGACTAGCCCTGGATACTGGACTTACATATAATAAATTTCGGACTTGAAGTACAGACAACTTATGGTTACTATACCACATCCTTCATATTGAAGGTCTTTAGAATCTGTTTAATATATTCAGTTTGATGTATTTTTAAAGTGCCTTTTAGTTGTCTCTTTCTATTTGTAGTCTCAAAAAGTAGTCAACGTCTCCATTATTTTGAATACTAAACTTTGAGTTTAACTGTCTGACTGACTCATTTATGAGTTTGTGCTCTGAGCCTAGAACGATCATATCGTCAACATGTAAGCCTATAACTAGTTTCGCATTATCAATGTACCAGTAAAATATATTTGTCTTTTTGGTTTTGCGTAAATTTCATTTCAAGTAGACAGTTTGATATGGTATTATTCCAGTAATTTGGGCTTTGTTTTAAACCGTAGATTGTTTTATTTAGTTCGCATACTTTATTCTTCTTTCATATCCAGGTGGTAGTTTTATGTAAATTGTTTCTTTTAATGTTAAGTTAAGTAAAGAAGTTTCCACATCAAGCAGTAGGGTTTTAAGGTTCTATTTACATGTGTATCCTAGTAATAATCTAATGGATTTATGTGCTATGAATGATGCATAGATGTTATCAGGGTTGTAATCTCCCCATTTTTTTTGAGAAAATCTTCTTGCTATCAAACTTGCTTTAAATTTGGAATCATGTTTGATTTTAAATAGCCATTTACAAGAAACAATATTTAAAAATTTTCCTTTTGATTTAAGATCATCTACTACTTTTCAAGTATTTTTGTCAAGTAATGAGTTGTACTCGGCATCAATTGCTCTAATTCACTTTTGATCGGTTAATACTTCTTGTAAATTTATAGGGGTGTTAATATAGTTTCCAAGGTTAAATTGACTGATATTTCATTGGCTATGTTTCCTGTTTCTCGCTTTTGTAAACGCGATGATCTTTTAAAAGGGTATTTTTGCTTTTGTGTGATTTATTCTTTTCTTGTGATAATGCAACATTTTTTTTTTGCATTTCCTGCGTCTCAAGGTGAGTTCTTTGATGATTATGCAGAGCTTGGTATCTCTATTGAAGTATTTATCTTTTTTGCCGGTGTTAAGACTGATTTTGTAAAGGAAGTAGTTCTAAGTGTTCAAGGCTCTATTTTTGAAACTAAAGTTGTTGTATCCGCCATCTTTGTTGATGGTCTAGCTGTTGATCTTGACGCTTGTGTTTATATCATTTCTATTGATGGACTTACTGATGATGTTGAAGCTGTTGTATCTACCATTTTTGTCGATGGCCTAGATATTCCAGGAAATACATTTTTGTTGAATATAACATTTATTGATTTAATCTTCTTCTTTCTTGTTTTTGTAAGTAAACTATAACCTTTTATATTTGGGCAATAACCAAACAATGTTGCCTTTGTAGCTGAATCTCGAAATTTCGGACGTAGCTCGTTTGGTTTTATTAAAAATCACTCACATTCAAACGGTTTAAATAGTTTAATTCATTTTGTGATTAAGTATAATTTGCTCTGGCATTAGGTTCACATTGTTTTTAAGCTGAATTAGTCTGTTGTATATAAAACAAACTGTATGTGAAGCATATTCCCAATAGTAAGTGGATAGCTTTGTTTGTTTTAAAGTTCAAATACCTAAGGTTAGGGTTTGATTTCATCTTTCCATTTTACCATTTTGTTGATGTGCGTATGCATTTGAAAATTGTTGTATAATATTTCTTCTGATAAAGTAATTCTCAAGTATTTGTTGGAAAATCTTGATATATGTTTATTGGATCAATTATATCAGCACGAATTAATTCCATTGGGCGGTGAGATTTATAGAACGAAGTATGATATCTAATCGTTTTTGATTTTGGGATGATACATATATCGCAAAATGTGTGTTTTATTGACTTAAACCTGTTTTTATGAAGGCTTGCATGAACTGCATTTACATTAAAGTGTGCTAACCTAGTATGCCAAGTGTTTGGTTGTGTAATATTGTTTGTTCTACTGTTATTATTTGAAGTTGCGATATATGCAGAGGAAATATATAATCAATTAATTTTGCACGTACTGCCTATATACTTTTCATTTTTGAATATTTTCTTCATAATTTTTTGTAGTTTAATTAAAAACCAACTTCTTCTAATTTATTTTGTCTCAATAAGTTAACATTTTTAAGCTTTGATATAACCAGTACATTAGTTAGTTTAATCAATTCCTGTTATGAATTTATTGTAGTCGAAGTTTGTTTTGAGGTGCTGATAGATTCAATTCCAAAGCGTACAGTGATGGGCTCATTTACAGTTGTACTTTCTTCCAATGTTTTTCCAGTCATATGACTAATGGCACCACTATTTGGAATTCATGTTGTCGGATTAGCTTCTTTAGAATTTGCCACAAATGAATATACGTATGTACTGAAAGATGATTTATTTGATTTCTGTTGATTCTCTTGCTCTTGTTTCAATCTTCCCATTCTTTTCCAATATTACTTAGTCCTATGACTTTTAGATTTGCATTCCACACAATTTTCATCTTAGTTTGATGCTCGCTTGTACATAGAATGTTTCCAATTTCCATAGAATCCAACAGTTGATAAATTCATAGTGTTATGTTGTTCCTTGTTTACACTTGCTCTTTAGTAGCTGTAATCACTTCTAAAAGGGAAAGTTGCTTCGTAGCATACCTATTGCTTATAATTATAGTAGCAGTATTATATTGTGGTGAAAGAGATTTGAGAAAGAATGGAATAGCCAAGTCAAGGAGAGTGATTGGTGTTGTTGCAGCGTCGCTTATTTTCTGACATAGAGGTAAAATTTGCAACATATTAGTCAAAATCATTGTCTTGCATTCTTAACTTAGTAAATGATATAGCTAAGTTTGTTAGCTCAAGCTTTTCAGTATTTTTATTCTAGGTATGTATCTGGCTGAAGCTTAATTACTTTATTTTGCATTTATTAGACGTCCAATGGTGAAGGCATCGCAACATGTTAGTTTCCATAGTAAACTTATTATTATGTGCACTTATTTACTATGTAGCAAAATATTATTTATTAACCTTAATTTATTAAACTCTACCCGTATTTACTGCTTTATATATAATATATAAATAGTCTTCAAAAAAAAGATGATCTTCATGATCTTGTATTTGAGAAGATGAAAAATATCAAAACTGGGGTATTCCATTATAAATTTCCATTCTTATAATATATTTTCTTATTCTTTTATATATCATTTCTATAATTCTTTTAGTTATATTTTCATACTTTTTATAATATTTCTTTAATAAAATTTTACTTCTTTATTTATTAAACAAATGATATACTTTCTTATATTTTTTTTTGTGCTATAATAATGTCAAAAAATATTTCTTATAGTAACAGGTTATGAGCCCGTGATAACTCTTTCATTCTCTAAATTGATAATTTCAATGCTTTTGCTGCTAACAAACTTAACGGTGATAATTATTCTGATTGGGCTTCTTCTACTTATCGCTTTTTAAAAAAAGTTAAACTCTGAGATTACGTTAATGAGTTAGCTTCTGATTCCGACTATGAATATTTGCAATCTATGTCTAATATTTAGAACAAGAATGACGATGTAGTTTTGTGTTTGTCGGCAATTTTGGACAACCATCTTAGAATATATTTAAAAAATGATAATTCTAAAGAAATTAGAAAACTTTAAAAGACACTTATCTTTCAAAAGCTATTGAATTCTGTGCTGATATTGTTTCGGATTTAGTTTCTTTCAAATTAACTGATCTTAGTGAATTGGAATCTTTTTATTAAAAACTCGCCACTTTGGTTGACCAATTAAAAGCAGTATATAAAAAACTGTCAAATATTTATTCTTCTTTGTATATTAAGGCACTTCCTGACTTTCTCGCGGTATTAGTAAGTCAACTAAAACACAGCAAAAAATTATTTTCTCTTATGCAAATCAAAAATGAACTTAGATTAGAAAATTAAGCTAATAATCAAAAAAGTCTTGCTTATTTTTAAAAAAAAACAATAAATCTACCATTTTTTTTCACTTCTCTTTTCTGCAGGTATTGCAAGCAAAATGATCATGATATGAAAGATTGTTCATTTCTTCATAGAATAAATAAAAACAAGTTTAACGACTTTAAGTCTGCTAAAGGATCTTCTGATGCAGCCGGTATTGCATTTGGTAGTTGTTGGAAAGTGACTTCGCTTAATAACATATCATTTGATTGTTAACTAATTGATTTTGATTTCTCATATCACTACACAATCTCAAAAGAATAATTTGAAAACTACACTCCTTATGCTGATTTTGATACATTTGACGGTGGTCACAAACTTCAAGTCAATGGAAAAGGATACATCACAGTTTTTAGCAACTCATCAATATTATTTACATCAAAAGATGTTCTATATGTCCAGCATATTTGAAAAATTTAATTTCAACTAAAATATCTTTCGACCAAAATAATTTCTATTCATCTAATAAAAACGGTCGCAAATTATTGGCCCTTTTTTGTCTAATCATCTATATGACTGTATCAGTCACCCAGCTATTATTTTGTTTGGTGTTTTCACTTCGGTTGCTCAAAATTTACTTGATATTTGGCACAAAAGACTTGGACATATTTCAGAAAATGTGATAAACTAAATGAAGTCTTCAGCAGTTGATTATGTTCTTAATTCAGATAAAAATTACATTTATTTCTGCGCACCTCGTGCCAGTGACAAAGAATATAGACTATTGTTTCCTTCAAGTATCAACATACTAACTCGTCTTCTTGAAATTATTCATAGTGACGTTATGTCTATTAATACTCCATCATTAGGTGGTGATAAACATATAATTTTTTTTAATAGATGGATTGTCTCATTTGTAGTGTATTGTTATATATTGTTTATTTTTAGAATATATATTTATATATATATATTATTTGTGTTTGTATATAATAATTTTAATTATAAAATAATATTATATTTAATTGTAATATAATAATATAATATAAGTGATTAATATATTTACGTATATATGTTTATATATATTTATTAACTATAAATAAACTTTAATATATAAATCTGCTTAATTTTTCAAAATTTATCTACTCTAAATCCTCTATTTATATCCTCACAATTGCTTGCGTAATTTAAAGAGGAAAATTTTTCAAACTCGGAGCTAGTCGGGTGTTTACATAATTGAGCAATTTTTATCGGTTATAATCGCCTCTTTTATGTGTTCTCCTATAGCTATACCTTTAATATCCGATAGAAAAACTGGTTATGGGAATGTTTTACCCGTTGTAATAATCAGGGTAAAATAAAGAAAAATAAGAAAAATAAAATAGAATAAAATATAATAAAATAAAATAAAATAAAATAGAATAAAATAAAATAAACTAAAATAAACTAAAATAAAATAAAATAAAATAAAATAAAATAAAATAAAATAAAATAAAATAAAATAAAATAAAATAAAATAAAATTTTATATAAATAAGATGAAGTAAAATAAATATATTGAAGTAAACTAATAATATAAGAATATCGTAGACTTATTCCTTCTGTGAAGTAAATAGCCCATCATATTTTCTTATATCTGTTGGATCATAATATCCAACAGTATACGGGAAGATATATCCTTTTATGTAGAATAATAAAGTAAATAATTTATTATCAATATTTGCTTTAATATTCAGTTGTTGTGTAGATATATTTATGTTTTATATTATTATTTATAAATATATATTTTATGGGTGAAGGATAAGTGTATGAAGTTAATTGTGTTTATATGATACCAACTATCTATGGTTGTATAATATACCTATTTAACATATTCCTATCTGAATATATCTGTATAAAATATTAATTCTATTAGTTGTATTGTAAATAAATATATATATTGTTTCTATCATATAATTTTTGTTAACTAAATTTTCTATTTCTTTTTCCTTAACCTATTTTCAGATAAAGAAAATAGGTTATATTTATATTTTATAGCCCGGAAAATATTTTCCGATATCTACTAACGTATTCTAATTCGGTATGGTTTTAACCGGTTTTTAGCTTACTATAAAGCTAAATGATAAAATTACCATACCACACATTACGTTTGCCTTTGCATTATGAAATAAAAAATATGAAGTCTCTGGTATAATTAAAAATTATGCATTAATGATCAACAATGCCTTTTCATCAAAACATTTACGTGTTGGCATATTAAGATCTGATAATGCAAGAAAATACATTTTGAATAATTTAAAAAAGTTTTGTCAATTGAAAGGAATAATTTATCAATTCATCGTTCCATATTTTTCTGAACAAAATGGGATGTCAGAACGTTTCAATCAGACAATTATGACTTTAGCATTGGCACTTTTTCATGTAGGGCAATTGCCAAAGTCTTTTTGGTCTAAAGCTGTTTTATTTGCACTAAATTTTTGACAGGGAATTATTTCAAGAGCAGTTAATAATAGAACACCATATGAACTTTGGTTTGGAAAAGTTCCAAGTTTTAAACATATTACTACGTTTCGTTGCACCACATGGGTACATGGGTCCATATTTCTCGTCAGTTTAGAAAGTGCTGAATTGTAATCTGGACAGCAACAGTCACATATCTTATTACTATATTACAACACAACATAAGCAACGAACGCAACATACTACTTTACAAATTTATGTAGATTATATAATAATGTACTATTAGTAAATAGCTTTTAATATAATATGGACAAAGTTAAGTAATCTTGAATCATTAATTTAGGCTTGTAGACAAATACATAATATTAATATAAAAAAACTTGATTTTCATGTGAAGCGAGAAATTTTTTTGGTTTTTCCGATGCTTTCAAAGACTATGCTACGAACAGTAAATTTATCGTAAGACTGTTGTGTAGTATACCCAAATATATTTTGTATTTTGTGAAAAATAAATTGTTTTATATAAAAGTTAAATTTTTTTTCACAAATGTAAAGAAACAAATTTTAAGATTGTTTCCCGAAAAGGAGGCTTTTTGAAAAGTTAGTTTTTCAACTTTTTAAAATTGCTCTCCGACTTAGAAGGGTTTCGGTCGCAATAAAAATGCAAATACTTAATTTCAAATTTCGGTTTAAAACAGAAACAGTAATAAACTGTGTTTTAGAAGAACACAAAAAAAATAAATTGTAAAATTAAAAAATGATTTTTGGAAGGAGGGGAGTATTCATTTAGAATTAGTTTAGTAGTTTTTAAAGTCATTTTTCTGATGGAATTTTGATAGTTTTAAATACATAATTTTCTCCTTAACATTGATAAATAATTAAAGATACATTTATTTTTGTAATTAAATATTTAATAAGAATGTTGGAATCTGTATCAAACGTTACGTTCGTATCCATATTACTTTATATGTATAATAGATTACTAATAGTATTATGTCGTATTAATATATATGTTTATATATATGTATAATACTTTATATTAGTTTTATATATGTTATCTATCTATCTAAGCTACATAAGACAACTTTGTGTGTTTTTATATTCCTAATATCCCACAATTATTTCATACATGTCCCACACTTCTCCCACATCAATCCCACATCTCTTCCACTCTTGTTACATACTGTAGCAACGGTTACTATGCTTAATTAAATAATATCATTATCAAGATATTTATTCCAACAAAGAATTTCATTTGATCTGACAACTCAGTTCTTTTCAATAAAAACTAAGTTTTATTTTACAAAAATTATATTGTTTTTTATAAAAATCAAGTTGTGTATGTGGTATACTGTACCACAAAATAATAATATTATATATTATTAATAAATGTTTGTAATGTCAATACACTTCGATGCTAATACGCAACCAACAGTGCACGTGCTATCCGTGTTATGATGTGACTGAAAAAATAAAAAAAAATTTTAAGAGAAGTTGAAATATAAAAATGAGAAAAAAAAATATTACAGAAAAAGGGTGTGGAATTTAAGTTTTGATTTGAATAAAAGAAAAAGATATAATATTTTTTTTCTATCTATGATAGAACCATAAATGATATTAATATAGTTTAATATATAAAATAGGCAATCCATAAATAGCACTAGGAATTGTATTCCACCAAACACAAACAAAATACTAATATAATTTGAAATACATCGTAATACGAAATTTCTGTATAATACTACAAGTACATGGTTAAAATCTATTGAAAAGATGATTGCTTATGTAGGTCTGACATAATTATGTATTTATTATTATATGTATTATTGAAAATAGAATTTAGTGTATATTACGGCTTTTATAATTAACTTGCTTATTATATTAAAAGTGCATACTGTTACAGCTATATATATATATATATGTATTAGACTATTTTATTAGCATTATTATTCGTCCCACCTTAGGTGTGTCATGTATTAATGCAAAGTCCCATAAACATATATATATCCTTATGTAATATAAACAAGCATCTTATTATAGCAACGCTTTACTATAACAACCAAATAATAGGGTAACGGTTATTTCCAATACTCCCCTTAACTGGTAACTAAATATTTGGATTTTAATTTGTCATCAATCTTTTATAATAAGATCAATTCCAAAATTAAGTCTAGCATAAACGAATTTATCCTCACCTAATGGTTTAGTCAAGGTGTCTGCAAGTTGTTCATCCGTTGTTACAAACTTAGGTATAATGGTTCCTTTCTTAATGTGTTCCCGGACGAATTTAATTCTAGTATCGATATGCTTGGTTCTATCTGAGCGCTTTTCTGGTGGAGCGTTCAAGAAGGCGATTGCTGATTGATTATCTTCATAGATTATTGTTGGCATGTTCATTTATAAATTCAATTCTTGAACTGCTAATTGGAGCCAAATACATGTTCTAGTAGCTTCTGAAAAAACAACAAGTTCTGCTTCTGTGGAACTTAAACTTACGCATCTCTGTCTCCTACTTACCCATGAAATTACCTTATCACCAAGACAAAATAGAAACCCACTCATTGATCTTCTTGTTAATGAGTCATCGGCAAAACTTGCATCTGAAAAGCCTAAAAGATTCAATATTGCCGATCTCTTATATACCAACCCCAAATCTAAAGTACCATTAATATACTTTAATATTCTCTTCACTAGGTCCCAATCGCCAACTGATGGACCCGACAATCTTTGACTACACAGCGCAACTGCGCACGCTAGATCTGGCCTTGAAACAAGTGCAGCATACATGATGCTTCCTATAGCACTTCTGTAAGTTTTCTCATTTGCTTTTATTAAAAACTTATCATCATCAAAATCAACTGTTGTTGGTAGTGGAGTTGAATTGGTTCCACTTATACCATACTTTTTAGCAACGTTCTTCAAATATGTAGATTGTGATATTGTTAATATACCCTTTTTGACATTATGATCTATTTGCATTCCTAGAAATGTTTTAACGTTTCCCAGATTTGTTAGCTCATATTTTTTATTTAGTGAAGTAAATGTCTTTTCCATTTCTTCAAGGTTCTTTCCAAAAATTAGAATATCATCGACATATATTCCTATTAGAAAAAGCTCATTGTCAACTAATTTCTTGTAAACACAAGAGTCATGTTCACATCTCCTAAAACCTAATTCAAGAAGACTTGTATTCAGAGCATTGTTCCAACAATTTGCAGCTTGGCGTAAGCCGTAAATTGCTTTGGATAGTTTGCAAACATATGAACTATTTACTCTGTCAATAAATCCTTTGGGTTGATCCATAAGCAATTCTGTATCCAGATTTCCATTTAGATATTTATTTCTAAAATCTGCTTGTAGAATATGTAAGTTTAGTTCTACCGCAATTGCAAACAACATTCTCATAGATTCATAACTAGCAACTGGGGCGAACGTATCAGTAAAATCGCTCCCCTCAATCTGGCTATATCCTTTCGCTACTAAACGTGCTTTATATTTCTTGACTTTCCCGTGATCATCATACTTTTTCTTAAATACCCATCGATTTTTAATAATATTAATGTCATCTGGTTTAGGTACTAGTTTCCATGTATTTAGGTCTTTCAAGGCTTTCATCTCCGCGCGACAACTCTCCAACCACTCTTCCTTTTCTTTAGAGCTCGCTGCTTTTTTAAAATTGATAGGCGTGCTATCAATACATTCATCACTGACGCATAGTACATTTCCTAAAAATTTTCGTACACCTAAATTCAAATTATTGTCCGTCATCTCACTCTCAGATGACTCCATAACTAGTCCCACTCCTCGTGCCTGAATATCGAAACTGCTAGTTAAACCATTACTGAAAGTATCTCTTGATAACTCAGTGTCTTTATTCCTTAAAACTTTAGGTACAACTGTAAGGTCCGGTACTCCTACGTTATCTTTAGGGTCAAAACCGCAAATAGTCTCATCAATGGTCACGTCTCTGTGCTCTCTAACTTCCTTAATTTTAGGATGGTATACTCTATAGACTGTGCTATGGTATGAAACAAAACCCACAAATACGCCCTTCATAGCGTGTGGGCTGAACTTTGTTGGTCTTCTTACTTTGTCTACCAACATATACGCTCTAGACCCAAATTTTCGACAAAATTTTAAGTTGGCTACTCTCCCGTGCCAGAGAGCAAAAGGACTTTTGGATGGAGTATCTGAAAAAATTCTATTTCCTATAAAAACTGAGTAACAGATTGCTTCCGTCCATAGTGCAGGCGGTGCTTTAAACATATTAATTAGAGCATTGGCTCTTTCTGTTATTGTTCTGAAATAACGTTCAGCTACCCCATTTGCTGATGGATTTTATGAGATCGTCGGAATATGTCGTATCCCCAGTTTGAGATAAACAGTTTTTATAATAGAACTTAAGTACTCTGATCCTTGGTCCGAGCGCAAATATGCGATTCTATACCCTTCTTCTGAGAAATGAGAATGAGAGGTATTGATAAAGCTTATTAATTCTTCAGTAGCTTGTTGTTTAGATCTTAACAAGGCTACCTGACTATACTTCGTATAGTCGTCAATAAAGGAGAGGATATATTTATATTCTCCAACTCCTGGTGGGTTTATAGGTCCAGCTATGTCACTATGTATTAGTTCTAGAAATCGAATTGTTTTAAAACGGTGTCCTCCTAAAGAAAGTTTTGTACCTTTTCCTACGGAGCATGGATCACATAAAGGTTTACTTGGTGCATTTTTCATTCTTATTTCGGCTGCATGTTTGGACATATTGTTTATTATGTTCATATCGACATGTCCTAAGCGCTCATGCCACAAATCTTCATACACATTTGTAACTACTTGATTCTGTATATCACTAGAGTGGTCTTTAGTAATCCATAAATCTGCTGTAGTGTCGTATGAAGCGGTCTTTCTTTGTCGTCCTTTTATTATGAGATATGCCCCATTTTTATCGAAAGTTACCTTTTGAATATCCGGACTTTGTTGTAATAGGCTTTCTACTGAAAGAAGATTGTGACTGACTTCTGGAGCTATCTTTACATCCTTAGTCCCAATTGTCCCATTTTTGAAAGATTCTGAAATATTAATATTCTTTCGTCCGTTTCCTATTACTTCTATCGTAGATCCATCTGCATTTTTGAGTGACGATTTAGAAATGACCACATCATCAAGTTTATTTTGATTATTTGTTATGTGATAAGACGCGCCTGTATCAAGTACCCAATGGCTATTATCTACTCTAGTTTCAAAAGTGTTTGCAACCAAGTTGACTGTAGATTTCCATGATTTATGTTGTGAGGGTTGTTTCTTCTTTTTAGAACAATCTTTTATCATATGTCCTATTTTCCCACAACCATAACATTTTGGACTTTTTCCTTTCTTTTTACTTGAAAACGCAATTACCTCTGGTTTAGCGAAACTATTGATCGAATGCTCTAATGGAAGTAAACAAGCAATGTCTTCCCACGTGCTACTACTACCTACTCTTGATGCAATAGTACTTGCAGTTCCTCGTGCATCTTTTGGGATTTTCTGTATAAACATTTCTTTCTCTAACTCTTTAATTGAGTGGATAAAGTCTTCAAAATCAACGCAAGCCTCCTCAAAACTGGTCACAAACTTGTCGTATGATTCATACTCTTCAAATGACAGATTTATGAATTTGTTTATGGCATCCCATTTACTAGCAATACCTTGTCTCTTTGACCAAGCGTCTATGAATTGATATGCTGCATGAAATGTTAATTGTCTTCCATTTGGCATTGTTAACTTGTCTACTAATTCTTTTGAAATTGAATTTCTAAGTATTGTAGCCGCTTTAGCTACCAAGGTTATAATATCTTTAATTTTCTTATTGCCAAGCATTGTAGGTAGATTATTTTCTAATAAAAAATACATTCCTTTTTGTCGCAAAACTGACTTAAAAAGAGCTTCCCATCTTCGATGGTTCTTGCAGTCCAATAGTAATTGATCAGGCCAATTGGTTTTGATAAGTTGAACATTGGGGGGTATTACAATGTTACCATCATTCAAATTTAACACTGATGATATTGACTCATAAGTTTCATATCCTTCGTCAATGGCTCTGTTAGGACTGCTCATCGGATCATCTATTGAAGCATCGCTACCATATTGCAAAGATGATTGCTTATGTAGGTCTGACATAATTATGTATTTATTATTATATGTATTATTGACAATAGAATTTAGTGTATATTACGGCTTTTATAATTAACTTGCTTATTATATTAAAAGTGCATACTGTTACAGATATATATATATATATGTATTAGACTATTTTATTAGCATTATTATTAGTCCCACCTTAGGTGTGTCATGTATTAATGCAAAGTCCCATAAACATATATATATCCTTATGTAATATTATGTTACGATAAGTGTAGCCTTCTAGTCATGTGACTCTATTCACATGACAAACCCTAAGCATTACCTATGGTTTACCTCTCGGATATTTAGTACTTGGTGTTTTGTTTCAAACTCTTTTATAAAACTTATTCTACTCGTGTTTGATATCTCTTTCCTTTTACTATTGTTTTATGTTATATCTTACGGCTATTTTGTTTTACTTGTTACATATATTGTTTTACTTTACTTCTATATAGTTCACATGTGAATATAAATATAGTTTGTCTTGCACTTTAAATTGTGTAGACAATTTATTACTTTAACTAGAATTTGTTTTATATTTTTTATAATACATATTGTTATAATAAATAATATTTTATCATTTATTACAAACTAATTACTAACTATAGAAAATGAATAAGGAGATTAATACTCGATTAACACAACATTTTCTTTTTACTAAACATAAAATCTAGTGGATAAAAATAATTATTTAGTGAATATTATTTTTACACTACGAACAGAAAATCTATCGTAGACTATTGTGTACTATATCCAAAAATATATTGTATTATGTAAAAATTAAATTGTCTATTATAAAAATTAAATTGTTTCACATAAAAATTAAGTTGTATTTTACAAAAATCATATCGTATTTTATAAAAATCAAGTTGTGTACATGGTTAAAATCGATTGTGCACAAGCGAAAATCAATCGCTTCCATGGATACATCCATTATTTTCTTTCTACAAAACATAAAATCCAGTGGATAAAATTAGATATTTAGTGAATATTATTTTTACGATTTACAGTCTACAATTCTAGTTACAAGCTATTAATATTAAAATAAATATATTAAATTATAATCGAATAAATTAAAAA
>JAKTQT010000508.1:0-14289 GCA_030579355.1 Botryozyma nematodophila | reverse complement strand
GCAAATTAATTAACAAGAATAAAAAAATCTGTTAAGAGTAAAAAGAAAAATAAAAAAAAAAAATAAAAAAAGAAAAATAAAAAAAAAAATAAAAATAAAAATAAAAATAAAAATAAAAATAAAAATAAAAATAAAAATAAAAATAAAAATAAAAATAAAAATAAAAATAAAAATAAAAATAAAAATAAAAATAAAAATAAAAACAAAAATAAAGAAAGAAAGAATCGAAAAAATAAATACAAATTGGAATTTGTTTTTTTTTTTTTCATTTCAAATAGTTGTAAAAAAAATTTAAAATAAAAGCCTCGCAAAAATATTATGCTTCCTCTTCTTCCATTAAAGTAAACAAAGCTTCTGCTGAACCAGAAGAAATATCACCAGCATCTAGCATATCTTCAAGATTTTGTAATAACTTACCATCAAAACCAGCTGGAAATGCAGAGTATAGTAAAGACCATCTTTCGTGTTCAGATTCATGATAATATTCTGAAGCATCATAAAAGTTATTATTATCCATTTCATCTTGTTCCTGATCACCTGATGAAGGCGAAGATTCCATGTATCTTGGTCCTGATATATTTTCACCCATTCTTAAATTTCTATATTCTTCATCTAAACTATAATTATCATTAAGTGCCAATCGTCTCAACATTGACGTAATTGAAGATGATCGTACTGGAAATTCGGGTCCTATTCCTGGTTGAAATTGGTTTGCTAATGGTGATCCTAATGTATTTCCCATAGGATGTTGTCTTATTTTAGTATTTCCTAAAGGAACTAAACTTGGATTTAATATAGGACTTTGATTCATATTTAAATTTCTCATAGGATTTGGAGCTTGAACTATACTTGGATATGGATTTAAATTCTGATATTGGTATTGATTTTGATATGGAATTTGTTGATAAAAATTTTGTTTGTATAGGTTTTGTTGATAAATATTTTCCTGATTTTGACTAGGATTTTGAATAAAATTTTTTGGCTTAATTTGAGGATTGGGAACCATATTTGCAACTGGATTATGAGTCATATTTGTAGCTTGATTATGCTTCATATTCTTAATCGGCGGATTCACCATATTTTTGATCGGCGGATTAATCATATTTTGAACTGCGCTATTAAACGTACTTTTAACAGGACTATTAACGTTACTTTTAACAGGACTATTAACGTTACTTTTAACAGGGCTATTAATGTTACTTTTAACAGGACTGCTAAAATTACTTTTAACAGGACTACTAAAATTACTTTTAACAGGACTATTAATCATATTTGGAACAGAGTTCTTAACTGGACTATTACCTTGACTATGAACTTGATTAATAACTTGATTTTGAACTCGATTATTAGTCTGCTCTTGAGCTTGATTTTGATTTTGATACAATGGACCAGGGATTTGTATATTACCACGATCAGTTGTTGCCAACATCTGTTTTCTTCTTTGATAGTGATGATGATCCATAATATCATCTACATCTTCATCATTAATCCGATTAATTACTCCATCTAATTCTGCAACCCAAGCAGATTCTTCATCGTTAATATTATTCCCAAGCATTGAAGAATAATTTCCCTCTTTATCACCCATATTTAAACTCAATCTATAGTTTTTAAGACGTTTAGCATAAGAAGAAGCACTTGGAGGAGTTGAACTTGAATTTAGATTTGGATTCGAAATTGATGTGGAAATGGAACTTTGTTTTGAACTAATTGAGTTTTTAGATTTTTTAGACTTCTTCGACTTATTAGATTTGTTAGATAATGGCGATGATGATGAGGAAAAGATAGATAATGGGGTGTGTTGACCAGATGAAGATGAAGATAAGAAATGATTTTTCAAAGGTTTCCAACTTCCTCCTGAACTATTGTTTGATCCGCCAGTTGATGGTGTAGTATTAGTATCCTTATTGCTGATACTTCTGCTACTTAGACTGTTATTAGATTTCGAATCAGGACTATTCTTATTTTTCTTTACGGGTGTTGTATAAATGTATGGTGCAGAATTTGGAATTGGTAAAGGAAGTGTTATATTTTCAGATTCTACTGTTTTTACTGAGGCAGCGCCAGAGTTTTCAAAATATATATCAACATTTGTTGATGGTTTTTGCACTTCTATGTTGTTTGTAGTTGTTGCATTTTGGTTGGATACGTCTGAACTCCTAGATGAAGTTGTTTTCGAATTTGGAAGAGTAGTCGGCACAGAATTTGGAAGAGTAGTCGGCACAGAATTTGGAAGAGTAGTCGGCACAGAGTTTGGAAGAGTAGTCGGCACAGAGTTTTGAATAGAGTTTGAAGTAGAGTTCGGAATGGAACTCGGAATAGAACTCGGAATAGAACTCGGAATAGAACTTGGAATAGAACTTGGCATAGAATTTGTATGTATCGAAGTAGTATGTATCGGAGTTGTATGAATCGAATTTGGATTTGAATTTGTTACTGAATTTGAATGTGTCGAATATGGTATTGAATTTGCAATAGAAGTTGAAATTGAATTTGGCATAGAATTTGTTTTTTCTAATGTTGTTTTCAATTGTGATATGTTACCCGTGGATATTGAATTAACAATCACATTTGCTTGTGGATTGTTAGTGTTTGTGTTTGTATTAATATTAGGAGTAACTTTAGCACTAGGATAATCCTTTGGAGGAAGGGGAGGAGTTTCCTTTGTTGGACTTGAATTATTTAATGAAAATGTATTTACGTTACCTATAGTAGGCTTGTAAATAGTTGAAGGTTCCGGCAAGGGTGAACTAGGAGCAGAAGAAGCTGGTGATTGTGCTATAGGAGATAATCTTGATGGTACTTGTTCAAACAATGGTTCATTTCTCCTTTCTGTATGTATCAACGTTGGTGTTGCTATTTGTTAGTTTGTTATTTTATACTATAATAATATAACTATAGGAACTTACATATAATATACCCAGGAGGAACACCAGGTTTGTTCTCTCTTTCCTTTTTTTTAGTCTTTAGAAAGGGTAGGAACTTCATTATGAGAGTTCTATTATATTATTCAATTTAAAATATAAAATATAATATATATACATATATATATTATATTATATATTATATATTATATATCTTGTCAATGTGGCACTTGGACAATTAACTTACAATTACTATTAAAATCGAAAACAAAATTCAATCACAATTAATCTAAATTAAAATATAGATTATATGAAAAAATATTGTCAGGGACCAAGCACTTTACAAAACAATACTGAGAAAATTTGAGAAAATAATAAACAAAACAAAAAAAATTATAATGCTAAGATATTACAAATACAACTACTCTACAATATAATATATTATAATAAAATAAAATAAATTTAATTAAAATATAATATAACATAAACAAGAAAATAAACAATAATATAAACAATACAAAACAATATAAACAATAATAAAAACATTAAGGAACAACATTACACTAACGTTATAATAACGTTTTCATTATCTATAGCGATAATAAACAATGAAATCCCAAATCCCAAATTAAAAAAAAACAATAAACAATAAAAAAAACAAAAAAACAATACTATTATGCTAATTAAAGGCTAACATGGCACTGTATTTTTTGCACTAAAATATACTATTGCCATGAAAAAAGGAAAAAGATAAACAAATAATAACAGCATATAGTATTATTGTAATCACTATTACTACAGCGGCGGGGAAGCGTTCCATTTGGCTTCTTTTAATGCCATTTGCCCCTCTTTCTTAATGCTTATTTTAATGCTTATTTTTTTAGTGTCTTTTAATAGTACAGCTTTATGTTTATTAGCTACCAAAAACGCTAATTTTTTTTTTAGCGTGCTCTAGATTGTTAAAGGACACGTGTAAGAAAAAAATAAAAAAAAACAGTTCCTGATATCTTGTGAAGTGAGTTTTAACTATTTATTTATTTCCTATTTAGGTCTAATTATATGAGTAATTACCTACTGTAATTTACATAATCATATCACGTGTATTACACGTGATATGATTATGTAAATGTAAATAGGGTAATTTATTTTCATTCTTGGTTTTCTTTTTCCAACGCGGTTTCAATAATAGAATAAAACTATACAATTAGAAAAATTGTAAATTATACTTGAAAAAGAAAAAAAGACAAACAATATACTAATTATTCGAGATGGATTCATTTGAAAAGCGTGAAAAACCAGACACTTTGGTTCTTTTTGATGTAGATGGAACACTCACTCCAGCGCGTTTGGTAGGTTTACAATTTATACATTCTATACAATTTATACGTTCTATACAATTCTTTACATACTATATATACTATATATACTATATAGTATACAATTTATTATATAGTATGTACAGAATTGTATATAATGTCACATATTTACATTCTATTTTCTTGATTTAATTCATACCTTTCCATTGTTTACATTCTCGAAATAATGCAAGATGCGTGAAATGCGATGTATTACCCATTATGTTATGTAATATCATTATGTAATATATTGTTTTTATCACGTAATTTTGTTATGTAATATTTGCGTTTTATTACCTAATGTGATTATATAAGTTATTATTTGTTATTATATTTTTATTATGTAATAGCGTATAGAGCTAACCCTTAGACCATTTCCAAAGAAATGAAGACCCTTCTCGCTGAACTCCGAAAAAAAGTAGCAATTGGATTTGTAGGAGGATCAGATTTGAATAAACAAAAAGAACAACTTGGAGATGATGTTTTGAATAATTTTGATTATTGTTTCTCTGAAAATGGATTGACTGCTTACAGATTTGGTAAACAATATGCATCAACAACATTTATTGGATGGATTGGTGAAGATAAATATCGTGCATTGGTTAAATTTATTTTAAGATATCTTTCAGATTTAGATTTACCAGTTGTTCGTGGTACATTTATTGAATTTAGAAATGGTATGATTAACGTATCTCCTATCGGACGTAATGCAAGTGTACAAGAAAGAAATGATTATGAAAAGTATGATAAGGAACATCATATTAGAGAAAATTTAGTTGAAGCACTTAAAAAGAATTTCCCAAATTATGGTTTAACTTATTCAATTGGTGGTCAAATTTCTTTCGATGTTTTCCCAACTGGTTGGGATAAGACTTATTGTCTTCGTCATGTTGAAAAGGATGGTTTTAAAACTATTCATTTCTTTGGTGACAAGGCTTTCCCTGGTGGAAATGATTGGGAGATTTATAATGATCCCAGAACTGTTGGTCATTCGGTTAAGAGTCCAGAGGATACCATCAAGATTCTCAAGGAGCTTTTTTTTTAATTCTAAAGTATACTAGGTACACAAAGTATATCCATGTATGTCTTCGTAGTTTCTATTTATGCTATTTTTCTATATAATATACTTAATATACACTAAAAGTAGTAAATATGAATATAAATAACATAACTAATAACAATTTATATAATTAAATAAACAAAAAAGGATCCAATCATTTCATTTATACACTATGTATAATACACAATGTGTATTTATGTAGGACATGTATATAAATGTAATTGTTGTGCAATAGTTGTATATGTGTTGTGTATATTTTTATGTATGTGGCACACGTTTATTCGGTGTGTATGTGGCTTTTATGTGGCTTGTATGTGGTGTATACACAGTGCATATGTGCTTTGGCATACACTCACCAACCCCACCACCACACTACTTAGTCTCATAACCAATACCTACGATATCAAACGCAAATAAGTGAGAATCATAGCTATAGTGGCTGTAAAAATACCAATTAACCATTGGACAACTTGGTACTTTATATTATTAACCTGGACTAAAACATTGGCCATTTCAGTATCGATTCTCGTATCTGTTTCTCGAATTTTTAACTCCTGTACTGCGCTTTCCTCTCTCATTCTTCCCTTTTCCAAGCTAATGTCAAGTTTCACACCAGCCTTTAACTTGTTTAAATCTTCTTTTAACTTAATATTCAAAGTATCAACATCCAGTCTTATTGATTCGAAATTTGATTTGACTTTAAAAAAATCTGTTCTGTCTAAAGTTTTGATATCCCTCTTAACCTTTGCAATTTCAACTTCAAAATCATGTAATTGTTTAGAATGTTCATCTAAACTAACTGCGTTATCTAATATGCGAATCATTGAAGCATCAAGAACTGTTGCAAAAACCTTTGATACTGTTTCAGCTTGTTTTTGAGTAAAACCAGAAGACGATAATCGTTTTGTAACTTCCAATGTGTTAAATCTATAATGCAAAGGAGTTCCTTTAACACATGTAACTGATGGTGGTTCGTTGTCATTTTTGTTATCATTTTTATTATTATTTGTAATATTATTGGTCGGAATATTAGTACTAGGAATATTATTAATATTATTCGTACTAACATTAGAATTCGAGCCAGTGACATTGTAAATCACATTTGAGTGAGAAAAAAATCGACTACATGGTGTTAGTTTTTTACTAAAAACTTGTCTAATAGAATGCATTCTATGCAAATAAATAATTAACTCTATAGTTTACTCTATGATAAATTCTATAATTTATTGTTACACTTCCCAATATGTTTTTAATACTATTTTATTATAGATTCGACCTTTGAAGCTCCACAGTTTCATTTTAATAGTAAAGTTACAAATTAAGACTGAGAAAATTGCTATGGAAATAAATTAAATTGGATATAATTACGCTTGTTTTTCGCAAAGATATCTTTAAATGATGCTTTAGCTAAATTTAGAATATATTAAGTTTGTCTTGAATTGGTTTTTTTTAAGAATTTATTTCGACTTGAATATTTACTACTGCATTATTTGAATATAATTCGAAATCATAATGTGTTTATATTTAGAATTTTTTATTGTATTTATCATTACGTTTATTATTGTACTATATATTGCGTAATTGTAAAATAATAAATGCTAATAAAAAAATTACCAAACATGTCTAAATTTAAATTTATTATGAAAAGTGTGAATGTTATAAAACCAACTAGCAGCTCAAACGCACTTTGAATAAAAATAAATATAAATGAGTAGTATAGTGTATAATACAATAAGATAAGCGTATAATGTTAATGTAATATAATAAAAAAAATATAATATACACTAATGTTGTTAATAAAATAATAAGATAAGCTAGAAACAATAGAGAAAAGAAAATAATAATAAATAACAATAAAGATTAATAAATAATAAATAATAATAATAATTGATAAGATAATACACTGTCATAAAATACAATACTATATAATAATTATGCTGTATTGCACTGGTTCACCGCAGCAAATAAATATATAAACACAGAAAAACAAGTTCTAAAAAAAATAAAGAAAATGTTAAAATAGACAGTAAAAACAAAAAACAAAAAACAAAAGAATTGTAATCAGCATACATATACTATGCAATAAATAAATGTGTGAAGTAAATACTGCAAAATAATAGTATGTAATAAAATATGGTATAATTTAGATATATAATATACAATAATAGAATATAATACACTAAAATACACTGTAATATACAATAATATTTATAAAATAAAAACAAACTATTATTATATCATTAAAATCTCCATAAAAGTTTAAGTCCTGTAAAAATCATTTTCTCTACTAAAGATCATTGTTTCCATAGATACTTTTCTCCCCATTACATCACTAGACCATTTTTATGAAATTGTAAAGACGAATGTGAGAACAATTTACAAGAAAAAAAACATAGAATTGTAAATATTATAGTATATTGTATTCTGAGACAATTATTACCTATGGCAAGATTGTCTGGACTTCAAAAAGATGGTGAGTCATATTTTGTTTTGAACATGTAATTGTAATTGTAGTTGTATATAGTTTGTAGAATTTATTGTAATGGGTTGTAAATAGTTGTATAATTGCAGTTTTAGTCCCCCTATAGAAATTAACTGTTAGTTTTAAAATTGTATAGAAAATGCATTAGAGCAGCATATTCTAAACCGGAGGTTTGTATATATTTATTTATATTTTTATTAAATTAAAAAAATTTTTTTTTTTTTTTTTTAACTATTTATTCAGTCGGAGCGAAAGAATTTTATACTGTTTATAAAGTGAGTATAATAATTTGTTATCTATTAAAATTATGATTACCATTATTATACCTTTACTAACAAAAAGCGAAAACTTTCGTAAATATCAATCACTGGAAAAAAGAGACTTTGCAACTATAGAATATTTACTTAGAAAGGGTGATAAAATGTATCAGTTGTATTCAGCTCCTGATGTTTCTCATATAAGTTTTTAAATATACACATTCATAAAGTAAATGCATAAATGTTCATAGGAAGTAAATAAATCAATACTACATACATAACAAATAAATAATACATTCATATATATACTTATATTTATTCGTACCTACATACACATATTCATGCAAAAAAACAAACAAACACACACATACGCAATCCTAAATAAGATTAAATTTTCCCTCTGTCCAGGCATTACGCTTAATTCCCATTTCTACGGCTGCATTACCCCAGTCTACACCATGATTATGAGAATCAGCACCAACACCTGCACGTTGTAATGCTTGCTGTTCAGTTAAACAAGTTAAAACACCAAAAATTACAGGAACACCTGTATCTAATTGAACACGCATTAAACCATGTGAGACTGAATCACAAATATATTCAAAATGCATTGTTGATCCTTTCAATAAAACTCCAATAGCAATTACAGCATCAAATGGTTGATTTGATACTGCTTTAGAAGCCAAATCAGTACTTGATCCTTGTGAAAGTAAATCAATTCCACCTGAAGTTCCTGATGAACTAGCTTGTACTTGTGAACCACCAATTATTCTTTGAACTCCAAAAGGAAGTTCATAACTACCAGGAACAGATTCAATCGTAATATTTTCATCCTTAACTCCAGCTCCTTTAAGACTTTTAACTGTTCCTTCGAGTAAAGGTTCAATTACTTCTGTATTCCATCTTGCATGAATAATTCCAATACGTAATTTGCTTCCTATTTATTAATATTTGCAATTATATACATTAATATTATAATTTACTATACACTATTGCTATTATTTTGCTACTTACCATCAACTTTTTTAGTTTCACCAGGACCTTTAAGACTTTCAAACATTTTTATTATTTGTATTTTTAACTAACCGTGTAAAATAAGTTAATATTTTTTTATCAACTATTTTATTATTATTATTATTATTATTATTATATTAAATATTCCGTTTACTGTTTTTATTTTTCTATGTGTTTTTATTTTCTTTGCGTTTTTTTATATGGAGTTATTATTAAATCATGCAACCAGCTTCATCAATTCACACAAAAGGAAAAATTAAAAATTAACAATTAAAATTAAAAATTAATAATTAAAAAAAAAAATTAAAAATGATAAACCCAGTATAGTCTTTCAAATGATATGCAATAGTAAAATACATTGGTGTTAAAGATTAAGTTTAAAGAAATTTTTTCATAGGCATATAAATAAATAGACTTACATATATATATATACATATACATAAGCACATACACATAAACACATACTTATGCAAATACAAAGACAAAGACAAACCAAGAAATAATATTGAGTAGAATTAATGCAAATAAAATAAAAACAAAGAAAAAAACAAGTATTTTATCAGTATTTATAACAATTAAATATTACATTAGTAGAAAACTTGTTTGTATGATAATTTAAAAATAATTTAAAATAGTGTATAAATAAAATTATATTAAAAATACGATTAAATTTGCGTCCTACCGTAACCAGAAATATTTTTAGCAAATTCCCAGGATAAATCTTGGCATTTTATATCCTTTTCAAATTTAACACCATCAGCAGTAATTGTAGTAACTGAATATTTATTCAAAGATCTGGCATCACGATAGAAAAGTACTTTCATACATTCATCAATAGCTTCTCTGGCAATTTCCTCTGTAACGTTTGCGACACTTTCCTCATCTGGGACTATTTTTCTTAATAGTGGCACCGCTAAGTATGCTCCAAACCCAGTAGCAAGTGATGGCGAGGAATATGTAACACCTAATAAGTCTGTGTACCCTAAAAATGGTTTGCTTGTTTTCTCATCACTACCAGAAACAATATTTTCATTTCTACAATCTATTCCACCAACCACAACAGCATTCCATAATGGATTCATTCGGTTCCTTCGGTTATAAAGAACATTAGAAAGATATGTATACACATGTGGAGATTCTAATTTTTGTCCGTCATTGTCATAGCTCTCGTTGATTCTGATTATTAGTTAAAAGGATCAATGTTATGAAAATAAAATTTAAATTAAACATAAAAAATATAAAACATGAAAATATAAAACATAAATTGAAATTAAGATTGAAGAAAAAAATAAATAAATAAATAAACAAAAATGCCATCGACTAAAACAAATAAAACCTACTCTAATTGATCTAATATTCTCTCGATATATTGCATATCAGAAATATCCCCACTCATACCAACAACTGTACGCTTTCCGACCTGTTTCAAACGCTCCTGGTTTGTAAATCTAGCCAAAGAACCATATGAAGCTGAGAAGTTAGTATTAAGTTACCACAATTGCAATCTACGAATATTTTTTTTACAACATACCCAAATTATCAGCCGCAATAATAACTCCCTTGTTGAATTTAACGCCAATAACTGATGTTCCCGTAACTATTGGTTGTTGAGTATGTACTTTCGGTTCATTTGATAAATTATTGTGTGCAATCATAAAATCTGTTTCTCCATAAACATCGTCTCTAAATCTTCCCCATCTAGCCGGTTCGTGTTCCATTTTGTTTATTTCCTATATAATAAGTTCCCTAGTTAGTAATAAAATTCTATTTTTCAATTTCCTATCGAAAAGATTAACTATCTTTTGTTTTTAAAAGATGCTAAGTTCATTTCTTTAGAATAAGTAGTGTTTTCAGAAATTATATATCAGTTGTCATGGTGATGTCTTCGCCACAAAGTAGATATTAAATCACTAAATAATACAAAATAGTAGGAGGTAGTAATTGTGCTATTTTTACTAAATTTAGATTAAATATTTATTTAAATTTTAGGTTTTAAATAAATATTCTAATAACAATTTTAATTTATTATTTTATTATTTATATAAATATATTTCTTTTGTTAAAAAAAAAAAATATTTTTTTTTTTTGATTTTTTATGAATATTTTATCATATACAATTTTCCTGTTTTCAGTCGTAATTACACATTTACTTGTATTTAGCAAAATTGGGGATGAAAAAGTAATATAATAGTTTAATTTATAAATTTATGTTTGAATTTACTTCGCTAACTTTATGTAAATTACTTATTTATCTCTTAATATTCAATATTCTTTTTTATTTTTTATTACTTATTATTTAACCCATTGGAGTATTTATACTTAGTCTCTATTATACCCATTGTACCAACAAATAAACTATCTATATAGTAAAGATTCTCAATTATGTATCGTATGCTAAACATAGTTTCAATCAATCATAAATATAATTTAAATAAATGTAAATTTTAACACCAGAAATAGTAAATTCTGACAAAAATTGAACGCTTCTTTAGTTCATATTCTTCAGCTTGTAATTCCCTTTTAAAATCTTCAGGATCAGCCATTCTTACACCACTATCAATGTCAGCTGTTGATGGCGTGACAAATTTTGATTTGTAATATAATTTATATCCAATATACGATACAATAACAATTGGAGCAGCTAAATAAGCTTTGAAAAATCTTTCAGCATTGTAAAATGGTTCTCCTATTGGAGCTAATGCAATCCAAAATTGAGCAATTAAAATTAAAATATTTCCACCCAATCCAATAATAGAACCTATAATACCAGTTTGTGCTTTAAAATACAACATATCCAAAGTCCTACCATTCTTCTTCCATGCAGCTCTGAACATTAAATGGCAAGCGCAAATTGATCCCCATGTAAAAATTGAAGATAAACCAGATAAAGCTAATAGCCATGAGAAGACTGTTTCTTGCGCCGATGAAGCTGAAACGTAACCTAAAAGTCCAAATATTAATGTGAATGCGACACCAATCAATGGTCTCCCTTCTCTATCAATATACGAAAAACACTTTGGTGCCATTCCTAATTGGGCTAATCCTAAAAGTGATCTAGAACAACCAAAAATTGAAGCGTTACCAACTGAAAGCAATGCAATCATAATAACTGCATTCATAATTGATGGTAATGCTGTAACACCTGCATTTTTTATTGAAATTGTAAATGGTGATGCTGATGTGCTTGAAGCACCTGATGATGGAAGACTTGGATCATTTGAAGGTACTAACAATCCAATAAGAGTTAATGATCCAATATAAAAAATTATAATTCTCCAGAAGACTTGCTTAACAGCCCTTGGTAAGGATTTTCGGGGACTGGATGATTCAGCAGCTGCAAGCCCAACAATTTCTGTTCCAGCAAATGAAAAAGCAGCAACAACAAGTACTGAACAAACTCCCTTAAAGCCATTTGCGATAGCACCGGGGTTTCTCCAATATTTACCACCAATAAATTCATGTTTTGGTCCACCACCACAAACAATGATAACTCCAAATATTATATAACCAACGACTGCAACAACTTTAATAATTGATGCAAAGAATTCAGCTTCACCATAACCTTTAACACCAAATAAGTTAATTGCGACAATTACAACCCAAAATATAGTAATCCAAACTGCTCGATTAATACTAACATCCCAAAAATCCAACGTCATTGATGCAGCAACAAGTTCGAGAGGAAAAACAATTAACCATTGGATCGCATAGTTCCAGCCCATTGCAAACCCCCATGCAGGATCTAAAAATCTTGATGAATAAACGGCAAATGATCCAGCAGTTGGAAATGTAACTGAAAGTTCACCCAAAGAATGAATTGTACAATATAAAATAATACCGACAATTACAAATGAAATTAATATAGAAGCTGGTCCGCCCATTTCTAATGCTGCTCCTGATCCAATAAAAAGACCAGTACCAATAGAACCACCTATTGCGATCATTTGTAAATGTCTTGGTTTTAGGGATTTGGATAATGGTGAATTAGCAATACTCACTTTAGCCTCCGCTTCTTTTTCACTTATATTTGCTTCCCGCATAAGTATTCCAATTTCCTCTCGTTGTTCTTCTGTTAATTTAAAAGGTTTAAAAGTATTTGCAAATCTTTTGAAAGGATTCTTTTCGTTATCCTCATTGTTATTATTTTTGTTAATTTTGTTATTACTATTATTGCTATCACTATCATGCGCATGTAATCCATTATCATTAAATGAAGATGATGATACTGTAATGACCCCTTCTTTAGATCCATCTTTTACACCTGATAAACTATCATCATTTAACGATGAGTTTCCTGAGGTAGATTCCACTGCGTAAATACCTTTATTATCAGTCATATTTACTTAATTCCAATATTAAATGTTTATGCTTATACTTATAGATGTACTTGTATTTAACTCTATTTTTAGTATAGAAAAATATTCTTCAAATTATTATAGATAAATAAAAGAAAAATAGAAAGTTTCAAGGAAAAATTATATATCAGCATATATATAGAAAACTATATATATATATAAATATATAATAAAAAAAAGCTTTCCAACTAATAAAATAATTGTAGATAGTATATTTTTCCAAAAATGAAGGAAAATATTTAAATAAATATTAAAACCATTTTAATTAAAAATAGTATTCCACTATAATAAATAAAAATGAAAATTTTTTTCAACACCTCTTTTGAAATGACTCGAAACTGCTCTCGGAATATTCCTTGAAAATCAAGTTGTTATAATGTCCCCCATCGTTTCAAACTTTTTAAAATAATTGCACCCTGGAAACTAAAACCTAAAAACTGGAAAAAAAAATAATAATAATAAATAAATAAAAAGATTAGCCAATAGTTGGACTGCTAATATTACATTTTATTCTTATTTCTTTTATTTAACTGTATTTTAATTTTTTTATTGTTGTTTTCAACATTAATAAGTGTTTTTTAAAATTATTTATAAAAAAAATGTTTAAAAAAAACTTTTTTTAAAGGTAATTAAACGATGCTGTATAGTTTTTAAAAATGCCAAGTATTTAATTGTGGGAACCTTTTTTTATTAATCGTTTTCATCATTTTCGTCGTTTTTTACGATTTTTTTCGTTTCTATAGTAGATTTCGTTTTTCCTTACTGTATTCAATTATTTTACTTCGTTTTACGTTTTACAATTTACTAACAGGGTTTTAAGTTCAATCATTTACGTTTTACTGGAAAGAAAAAAAAAAAGAATTCTTTAATCATAAGAAATTCAAAAATATCAAGAGTTAAAT